>BMAW01106546.1:0-86332 GCA_019974015.1 Nephila pilipes
TGAAAAAGTCAGTTTCTTCCTAGTTTGGGATAGCTTTCAAACACTTGAACAACACAGAAGGGCAATTTAGCCTCAGGAGGGACCGCTCCCTACCGGAAAAGCTGGCAAGAAACTGTGTAAAAGAACGATGGAGATTAAATTACCCCCTTTTTCTCTCGTTTTGAATGGGGGAGGGAGATAGAAGGGGAAGAATCGAGGTGGGGAAACAGCTCTACTTCTTTCAGTTCTGTCTAGAGGAAATATTTATTACCCTGTGACGTCATTTTCAAACTTCATGATAGCTGTCAAAACATAAATATAAGAAAATGGAAAATATTAGAGCAAAATTGAAAAAACTAAAAGCATCTAAGAAGTTCCTAATTTGAATTCAAGCGAAATAAGGAAAATTAAGAAAAATAAAGTTTGTAATTTATCTTTTATAAGAGAACTATTTACTTCTGCTCCATATGACCAGTATTGTATGAGTACTTTGTCCGCACTAAGTAACGCCCCTTCTCCCCTCCCAGTAGAGGGAGCTTTCGTCGATTCTTACTTTCGGAATCGCTCGAAGGGAGCCTTAACAATGAAATTACTTTTTTCTTGATTATCATTTAATTACTGAAAAATTAGCCTTGTATTCTTCAGAAGGATCAAATATTCTACTGAATTTTGTTTAATTGTATTTCCTACTTATTTACAAATGATTTAATGTATAACATATAATCTTTTGAACAATTTCTTAAAAAAAACTGGAATTAATAGCGAAAGATGTTATTTGAAGTAAATGTAACAAAGTACATTGTCTTAACACAAAATAATCTTCCATTTTTTATTACTACTTATAGCTTTTCAGATGAAAAAAAAAGTGATTTAAAATAAAGGAAAAAATATTTGCCGGAAGAATATCTTTAGAGAACAGCATTTGAAAAATATTTTGCTGCTGAAATCCATCAAACGATGATGTTGAAAAAGGCTCACTTATTAAAAACTCGGAAATTCTTAAGTATCGAAAAAGAGCTCAACTCGTTGTAGATAGGATTTTTTGAAAGGGGCGATGGAGAACTGTTTCATCAGAACCATTTCCCAAATCCGGCAATAGAAATGTGATCAAGCGATATTTTACAACGCATTTATCCAACGAATGTAAAAAAATGTTGTTGGGTTCTATTTAATTCACATTTCCATGTCAAAAATTT
The DNA here is from genome assembly GCA_019974015.1 of Nephila pilipes. NCBI lineage: Eukaryota > Metazoa > Arthropoda > Arachnida > Araneae > Nephilidae > Nephila > Nephila pilipes. The sequence continues at coordinate 1,176 of BMAW01106546.1, forward strand.
AATATTCTTTTTTAACAAATTAAGTACATTTTATTTTATATTTATTAGCCACCCAAGGGGCTATTCTTTTATGTGGGGCGTTTTGGCGTAACAGATCACTTTTCAATTTTTAATCGTTTGCTTCAATTTTAATTACATTTAGCTTAAATATATTCAATTTAATAATTTAATGTTTTTTTAATTTTAATATTGGAAAAGTTTACTGTTGTCCATTTCTCGATATTTCATCGTTTACTTTAATTTTTATATTTAATTGAGTCTTTTAAAAACAATTATAAAAAAAGCGCACCTTGAGTGACTAAATCTGTCCTTTGCAAAACTTTGCATTGAACTTTTTTTTTATAATTCATTTATAGGAGATGCTGAGATTAATATTTTCGATATACTAATGCCTCTATAAACTACTTCAAAGCTTAAAAAATCTTTATATGGTTTCTTTTTTACATATCAAATTAAAAATTATTAGAAAAATACTCATGTATTTCTATGGAATAAAGTACATGAACGTTTTTTCCTGTAAAAGCCATACGGTGGAGAGTTATATGACGTCAAAATTCTTTTCGATGAAATGAGTTTAGCTTTCTTCTTGTGCAATTTATATTTTGATGAATAAAGCAACTGTAACTAAAATTAAAAGCTAAGGAGTTTAATTATTGCTCTCCTTTTCCTTGAAAGGGAGAAATACTTTCATCACAGCTATTATATTAACTTAAAAATAGATGGAAGTTCCATAATTAAGTTGGGAAATTAAGTTTTTAAAATAAAAATCAAATTCACATATTGTAAAAATCGATTCTAAATTAAAACAAGAAATCCATTAAAACAGTGGATCGATCATTTTTATGAATTTTTTAATCCATAAATTTTGCAGAAACAGCTGAACATTAAACTTTCATTTGAAGTTGAAAAAAACTCAATATTGTTACAAAACTTTTTGTACTAGCATTGAAGGTGAAACAGTATATAAACAGCAAAATTTTAAAGCTTGGAATATTAATTTGTCAAAAAAAGGGATTTTTACAAAATTACTCTTTTCTTCTGGTAAAACTTCAAAAATCTATGTTCTGATCCACGTCGGAATTAAATTCGTTCAGTCACAAGCAATACAAAAATAATAATTAAATGAAGTTGGTTAATTTTAGTATTTAAAACAAGTAGAAATACAAAATTACTTTTTTTAGAAATACATATAAATAATATTTATTGTATGAAATACTATATCAAATGTATCACACAATCAGTTGCTTCAAATATAATATCAAGGAACTCCAAGTATCGTCGAATTTCGTGGACAGTATAGACGAATTTTGTTTAGAAATAAAATAGAAAAAAAAGGTTAAGATTCTTAAATCTGAAAAAAATTACGTATTTAAATAAATCTGTAATGATCAATATTTAATTAAAAAATTTATTTGTCATGTAAAAATTTTATATATATGTATACATTTTACAATAAGAAAACGTAATAGTTTTTACTCCTATCTGTAAAAGTTACTAAACTTAGTCTCTTTTTTAATTAATTATAATTAATTATTTGACAGAGAATAGCTACAATTTTCAATCTTATTACTAAAGAAAATGCAAATACGTACACCCATTTAGTTGAATAACATATCTCTCCTAGTGCATTCATGTTAATAAAAAATTATTTTCAAGGCTTTTAAATTTTGATATCAGATTAAATACAAAAAAAAAAGAACAGAACAATTCTATTAATATATAGCATTTTACATGTACTTACATGTACAACTTAGCAAACAATAAACACGTAAAAAAATATTGATCTAAGACATTCTTGTTTGAAATTTTAATGAATTAATAAACTCATTTAAGTATCTCAAAATCAAATTTTTGGTATTACTAATTTTTAAATAGTAAACGAGACGTACGAGCATTGAAATACATAAATTAATTAAATTGTTCTAACAAAATAAAGTAACTATAGTAAATGTTTTAAATAAACATTACAACCACAGATAAAAAAAAGTTAAATGTTTACTCCTTGAGTTGACAAAATAATGTTATTATTCAACTTTCCTTACATTATGAAAATTTAAGAGACATTTCACAAGCAAAATAATGAAATGTAAAACTAGCAGTAGTGAATAATATTTATTCAATACAAAAACACTTATTGGAAGAGGAAATTCTTAAAAAATTAATTTCCCTTCAGAGTCCCATTACGTAAGGGCTTTTGACTCTAGACCTTTATAACTTTTTTCGTCATGGTTAGATGAAAACAACCCAGCTGATATCCTAACTTGAATTTTCCTATCTTCCACATAATTCCACTTAATCACTTTGAGACCTCATTTCATTTCATTTGCAGCAATCATCAGAATTGTATCCACAACTGATAGCGACCCTTGAAAGAGACAATAGTCATAAAATATATAATATAATACAAGACGAAAGTAATGTGAAAATCAAACATTTAAAATTGTTCAGTAGAATGTAGATTTTTATTTAGAAAAGTTTCTTATATAAACCAATAGGGAGATATAAAACCTATTTTCAAATAACATATTAGAAAGTTGAAAATGAAGATAACTAATTTTAAAACATTAATTAATTATTGTAGAAAGGAGCAGTTTTCTTTGAATAAATGGAATCCAGAATCAAACACATAAAAGATATTTATGAAATGTCAATTTCATACGAATTGAGTAACTTAATCAACCATTTGATTCCATGCTTGTTATTTCACTTAATATCAACAAATTTAGAAATTTACATTGTTTTTCATATAGTCGTTTGAAAACAATTAGTTCATAAAATCAATACATAAATTACCTTTCTTGTTGAAAATAATTTTACAAAAAAAAAATGGTATCCTTAAATTTATGTATGTAGAACTTTGTTGGGAATGTAATGGCTATTCTCAAAATTTCAATTTATACTATTATTAACAAAGCTTAACAAAATATTTGTTCTTTGAATGAAACAGCAATATGAAATATCGGAATAAATTCTAATTACTACTACTAATAATAAATTTAATTCTAAAAACTATTATTTTTTAAAGAGGAGCTGTTGAAAATGAACATCATTCAACATAAATAGGTTATAAAATATAGATATAATTATATTAAAAGTACTTAAATAATACAATGGGTTTTAGCATTTGCTTTGTGCTTTGCAATGCAATTTTTTAAATATTATATACATGTTTAAATTTTTAAATCAACGCATTCAATGTTTCCTTAAAAATTTTCTGTAAATCGACTAAATGTTGCATGTAACCTGTAAACACGCAGGTCTTTAAAACAGCACAATTCAGAAAAAATTAAATAAATATTTGAACGACACAAATGAAATGGTAATAAAATGTTTAAATATTTTTTGAAAGTATAACTAATCATTATTTACTTGAAAATAAGCCTGAAATCTTAAAATTCAAGCATGAAAAGTAGCTTTTATGTGAAAAAATGTATCTGTTTGAGGATTAAAAATTTACTTTAAGTATATTCTCCTCTCTAAAATAAGGGGAGAGGGTGGATGAGTGATAAATTAATTCCAAAAATTATTTGCATGAAGTATTAAAATAATAAAACCTTTTTACTGATATTGAATGAAAACCAGTGCAAAAAAGTTATCTGTATTATAAAAATTATAAATGAAAATTAAATATTTAAAAAAATGAAATCATACCGAGAATATATTCCGAGTGCAACTTGGGTCATGGTTTGCATTTTACATCCTCTTCGTTAAATACGTTTTATCAAGTACAATTTTGTCCTACCTGCAACACTTTATACTTTAATTAAACAAAATATATTCCCATATGCAGTGAGCATATAAGACTTAATATAAAAGTAACTGCTCCATAGAAGGCAGTCATGATGAAATGTGATTATTTCAGTCACTTTTCTCAGTTGAGCGTAATAAAGAGTTAGAATGTAACAACAAAAATCGAATCGTTTTTTTAAAGCCGTTGAGAACATTTATACATTTTTACACAAATTTACTTAAATTGTTAATAAACAATATTCTTGGGGCTTACGAAATTCAATATGAATTCGCTATAATATGCGTTTATATGCCCTACATCAAAACAAGGTCACAAATATCTACTATGCTCCACTGTCGAAATTTTCGAAAGGATACATTCATTATACAGCCAATTCCGAGGACTGAAACCTCCCTTCGTCGCTCTTCATCCACACGAAAACTCGGACGTCGCCTTCAGCGACTTTTTTGTGGCTTTTCTTTTCATATTATATTACTCATACCGAGTAAAAGAAATCCCAGATTTCTGTAAACTCGAAATAAATACATTACCAAGTTTGTACTATATATAGCCTTATGACTTCGATACGAGTACCTAGCCTTAGAGGCTTTAAACTCTTTATTAGGGTAATTTGAAGCAGAACAGGTTTCTAGTATTCAGAGTCATAGAAGTGATGAGCGAGAAAATATCCGAGTGAAGGTAAGGGGAGAACTTGGTTTCCTATTGGCTGTTGCGTGAGGGTCGAAGAGAAGCTTGCTTCTGATTGGTTGGAGGCGTGGCTGGATTTTGTGTGATGTTGCTTGTGGGAAAGATCTTGCTTCTAAGTTTAAAAGAGTTTAATCTTGAAATTAAGGAATTGAAGCTGCGATACCTTGCATGAAGATATTTAATTTATCAACGGAATTTTCAGAGCTTTTCTTTTTCTTACATGCTTCTAGAAGATTGAGAAATGCTCGGAAAAGATCTTGAATTTCTTTTACGGCGTCTGGGAAAGTAAAATTGTCAGAATTTTAGTTTTCTTGGATTTCGATATTTCTAATAAGATTTTCTTGATTAACTGTTTCTTTTTCTGAATTGCAGACATCTGCGTAAGTTTTGTCTTCTCTGATTGGCTTGGAGATGAAACTTTTGTTCTTCCTTGTTCTTAGAGTAGGAGTTCCTTTTTTTGGTTTTAGGAAGCTAGGGCATCCTTCCCAGGATGCAATGTGACCGGTTTTCTTACAATTAATACAGATGGGGTTCGGTATTTTTTCTTTGATACGTTATTACAGTTCCTCGTTATGTGGTTTTCCCCACATTTGAGACATCTCGGCGTAGAGTTGCAATTGTTTGATGAGTGATGAAAGAAGTTGCAGCTGTAACATTGAGTAGCATTCTTCTTCCTTTCTTAAGCTACGACTTCAACTGTCATAAACATACATCATGTGACATTGTGAATTTCTGCGAATCCTTCTTTTCTAGTAACTTTTATTATGAAAATTGGCAGGGGTCTTTTTGTTTTGAATTGCCTGAGTTGTGCTACTTTTTCATTTGAAAAGCCTTTTCCTTCTAAGTCGGTTTTTATTTCGTCAACATCTGTTGATGCTGGTAATCCTTTTAAAATTAGTTTGATAGGTTTTTTGGAAGGTGGGTTGGTTATATAGAAGTCTATTTTTTCTTCTTTAAGGTATGAGATGATAATTCTGTGAATATCGCTACTGTTAGGTAGTAATTTGATGAAGTCGCGCATAAGCACTGCTTCAGTATCTGGTGCAATTCTATTGATTTCTTGCAGGATTAAATTGTAATTTTGGGTTATTTTCCTCATGACTGGAGGTATTTGATCAACCTTTTCTTGGGGTAGGGTGGGTGCGGGAGTTTCTTCCACTTGATTGATTAGAGCTTCAAATTTATTTGTAATAGGAATTTGAAAATTTTCCTTCTCTTTTCTTGGCTGTTTTGATGTTTTGGTAGGGGATCTGAAGTCATCCTTTTCAGATGCTTTCATTTTTGTTCCCGTGATTCCTCTTTCTGTGGTCTGAGCAATATGCAATTCTTTACACTCTTCATATATTTCTTCACTTGACTTGTGAGTTTCACATTGTTTTGGGCAGTTTGATCGTTTCAAATCTTCGGTTAACTCCATTTTTAAGATTAGGTACTTGTGTGCGGTGTTTGTCATTTCATCTCTTTCCGCCGTATTACCTCTTCTTACTGGGATCTTAGATTTTCCATCCATGATTTTCATGTACTGGGTGATGGTTTTTCTGAGGTTTTCTTCTGATCTGGTCCGAATAAGACACGCCTCTTCGTTCTTATCCTGTTCAGTTGTATCCATATTATCGTACTCATCTTCATCCGTAACAATCTCTAACTCGGTGGGATCCGTGATAGCTATTGGTTCGGTAATCTCCTTCTTCTTCTTAGAGGTTTCCTTAGTTCTGGCCATTCTAGCGCCCAGCAGAGCTCTGACCATTCAAGTATTCTCTTCATTCAAGCTGGCAAAGCTTGGGTAGTAAGTGACCTTATCTTTGCAACGAATGACCTTACGACTTTCTCCTCCTCCCCCATCTATGAACATTGATTGCACCCCAGACCCTGCTTTCGTTATCTGAAGGGCTTCACTATAAGACCTATGCAACTATTTTCCAAAGCTTTCAAAGAATAGCTCATACACAGTTTGGAGGGCAGAGATCAAAAATAAATCACGAGTGTTTTTTCGCATTTAAGAAATTTAGATGTATTAATCACACAAAAATTTTATATTTATTCGAGAAAGTAATAAAATTGTTATTGGTTCAACCATTTACATAAAGGACTACCCTATTTCAAAACACTTAAAATATTTACTAGGGAAGTTGTTTTGGATTTAAATCGATCGTAGCATATCGCTAATTTGTCGATTTTTTAATATAAGATGGACTTGATAAAAAAAAAACGAAATATGCAGATACATACACCATCTTCATAATTATTGTTTCCATTAAGCCTATTGTTGTCTTCATGTAGCTGATTATATTCTATTTATATAATTACTGCATTATTTTTATGCTGTGTATTTCATTTGAAGTACTCTTGTTATTTACAATGAATGAAAAACTTCTTTATTGAGCTACTTTTAGTTCTTCATTTCCGTTTTTATTGAAAATAATTAATCTTATAACTCAATGTAACATTAACGTAATTAAATTTTTTTCCTGGATAAAAAATGTTAAAATATGTTACTATCTTTAAGTGTTCATATTTGATTTGATACCTGTTTGTAAGGTCTATTATAAAATTATAAGTAAGATGTTTCTTTGAGCATAATATTCAGCAAAAATGTTTGGTAAAAATTTGCTAATATACCTTAATATGCAAGTTTTATATATTTTTCTGCATATTTTAACAATATAAATATATGAGCAATCTCTCTCTCTCTCATATTTCTTTCTTTATTTTCAATGATATAAACCTTCTTACATCTTCCTTAAATTTACTTTTAATCTTGTTACTGTGAATTTACATTATTTTGGCTTGAGTTCCTCATAATAATACGAATTTTAATCTATTTTATTTAGCTTATTACAATTGCATAGTAAAATTTATGTAGCAATTAAATCATTAAATGCTCATGCAATAAGATTATTTCATTTGCAGTATATCTAATTACTTATTGCAATTAAATGTAAATTAATGAATAAAAGCTAATTACCCTGGTTTTATTACACACAGTTATTTATTACACTGGTTATTTTATTATTTTGGTTTTACTACAAGCAACACTAGAGCTATTGGCAAAGGACCTCATAATTTTGTACCTAGGTCAAGTGACGAGGACGACACCTGAGCTGGCACCCCTTCCTAACTTCCACACCATGCCACACTTAAAAATAGTTCAGCTCAATATTTCTCTTATCAATTAAAACAATGAAACTACTTTAAAATTTTTTGTAATTTATAATGCAATTTGCGGATAACTTACACATAAGTAAGTATCCGTTATTTGTTTGAACAGTACGGAAAATTATAGAAATTATTTACTAATATTAGGATTACTGATGGACAATTTTTGTGATTTTACATAAACACAATATGTTCAAATTATGTTCCATTATATTACCTAAATTTGCTTTAATTATTACACTGACAAATAGTGTCATTTTACAAAATTGAGCTGAGCAATTTTATATAATTATAAGAAAATTATTATGTTCACCATGAGCACACATAAAATATGCATTCCAAAAAGAAAAAAAAAAAAAAAAAAAAAAAAAAAACTTCAGTTTCAAATAAGTAATTATTTAAAATTTTAATTATTTTCAAAATATTTTAATGTTTTATAATTCTCACTACAGTAAGTTTTAATATTTTTGAGTTATATTTTTCTTAATTTCTTCGATTTTTTTTCACAATTCAGTGCGTGTGTGTGGTTTTAATAGTGTTATTTACAACTTTGTAATTATTTTATTCTATCAGACGAAAAACAATTACGAAAAACAATTAAAAAAAACAGTTAAACGTAATTTTATGGTGTTTTTTTAAAAAGGAATTATGTATCAAAATCCTTATTCCATGAATTAATTACTAATTTGATTTATTACTAATTACTAACGACTAATTACTAATTTGAATTAATAAATTACTAATTACCAAGCTAATTACTAATGACTAATTATTTATTTGAATTAATTAATTACTAATTTAATACATTATACTGATAGTAAAAAAGACTTGGAATTGTAAATGTATGACAGTCGTGAAAAATTAAAATACAAAAAAAAAAAAAAAAAAAAAAAAAACCTCAAAAATTTTAAAAGTCACTGAAATAATATGGTGCACTCTGTGAAAGATAGTTGAGATAATACGCTAAATAATATAGCTGGAACTGCGAAAGATTGTGCATAAATTTATAAATGTTCTAAAATTAAAATAAGGTGATATAATTTTTTTTTTTTTTTTTTTTTTTTTTTTTGATATTATGTCAGTTTTAGGGTACGATTTCCTCATGAGTTTGCATGAATAAGTTATTGAAAAATGGAAGAAATATATTTTGAAACAGCATTCAACTCATTCTTGTTTGATAATTTCTTTACATAATAGCGGTCAAAAATTAAATCTTTATCAAAAGTTTCAATTACTTCTCAAAATACTTTATGCAGAAGAAAAAATAATTTTTTTTAGTTATACTCTAATAGCAGTACTCAAAAATGAAAAAAAAAAAAAGGTTTTTTTGTAACAAAATTTAAACATATACTGAATTAAGTGAATATTAGAAAATGTAACATACTATACTCACAGTTGAATGAGTGATGAATTTATTCGAACTGATCAAAATTAATTTAAAAAAAAAAAACTTTAGAAAACATGAGCTGTTATACAGTAGTCTATTTGTATGTTTACAACAGTTTATATATCACCATATATTTCCTTCGTTTGTTGTCAATTATAAAATGCTTTAAAATATTTTAAGTATTTTTTTTATTGATATTCAACTAATTAATATACAAATGTTAAGACTTCAAGAGAAACTGAAAAATAAACTAACAATGCCTACATCCCACCCACCCTGTTTTTCTCTTCTACAATCTTTAAAAAATAAGCTTTTATAATTGCAGTGAATTTTTAAACACAATAAAAATATTATACTAAATATATAATTTATAATAAGAGGCTAATTTTTGTGTGCGCTTTCGCTGTTTATTTTAATTCTAAAATTCTGTCAAGTGTGTTGCATTTCTCGACTTTATCACCACTACAGAAGTTGCTTGCAAATAAAATATTATACTTCGTTTTTTCTTAAGTTTAAAACTAAAAAATAATATACTGTCATACTTAGTTATTAGAATACTGCTGTGAAAAAACTAGCATTTTCTTTTTTTTTCGTGTCCAACATTAGAGAGTTGAAACTCACACGACAAATAAAACGTCAATAAATCTCTTTAGTGTTCAACCATTCTAAACTTATCTATCTGAATCTTAAATCTTTGAATACGAAATGTGTTTAAGTGTTAGTTTTCAAAAAGTGTTGGGTACAATTTCTTACAGAAAAGTTACAAGTCGTAACAAACCTTATACAAAAGAAAACGAGATAATTGCTTTCAGGGGGAATATTCTTTCTCAAATGTCGCATTCATTCTCGATTTCCGTATGATTATAAATCATTCTCGATTTTATTGACGTTATGCGTGTCGGCAATTCCTTCCTTACAAAGTTGTCATGGGTGTCCAGCTTATACCTCCATAAAACCTGAAATTTTTAAATATCTGTTTGGGATTAAAATTTTTTTTTGATAGTATGTGCCTCAGTCGGTTCGTGCGAGAGAAACTTTTCAAAGTTCATTAAAAGCTATCTTTTATCAACGATGAATCAAGTGAGACGGCAATCTTTTTCATTAAAAATGTATCAGCTAAAAATATTAATTTTGTTGAAGCCATACAAAATTTTTGGGTTCAAAGCTTATACAAAAACAGTTTAAGTTTTTTTAGTTACTGAAAAGATAAAAACATTTTGTAAGACATCAAAAATGACAGATTAATAAGCTACATTAAGAATATGTTTGTCTGCTACATGTAAATTGTTGATATTTTCTTTAGTTTAAAATGTTTTTGTTTTCCAGATCACTTCAACTATTTAGTTTTATTAAATAAATATTTATTATATATTTGAGATGGAATTTTTATGGAGATAATTCTAATAAGGGGATCTCAGGAAGGTTTCCACCCCGATTCTCAATAGTTTCAGGTTCTCTTTTAACATTATTACACTTCGTGATTAGAGAAATGTTACTCTAGGAACTGAATTCAAAATCATATTTTCTGCCTTTACTTATTTTTAATATTACTTTTTTCATTTTCTTTTATCACTCTAGACTCTGTGTATTACTCTTAGAATGCAAGCAATATTTTTCTACCTAACACACACACAAAACATACTAATATTATTGAAATCCTATATGAAAAACAAACGATTCAACTGATCACGAGTAACTTTTTATGTAGAAAAAAATATATTTATCAATTATTTTACTCAATTTGAAGAAGAAAACGTAAGAATTTTCTTAAGAATAATATACATTTTTTTTCCAATTATTATTTGATAAGAAGCCATTACTAATGGATCAGTATTATAATGGTCAAAAAGAACAACTGATTTTTTTTAAAAATGTATCATATTTATTGACTTTTAGACAACCGATACTTGTAAAGAATTTTCAAACAATTATATTTAATGTACATTTGCTCTTTATTAGCGTATAATGTGTGTGTCACTTCACAGATATTTATTTTGAGTTTCAGAGAATTAAACAATATTAAAACTGTTAATTATCGAGTTGATGTCATTGAAAACCCGCTGTGTAATCGAGACTGATGCACGTTTAATTGGTCGAGGCTCAAAGTCCTCCCATTGGCGTGGTGTGGAAATTAGAAGAGGGGTGCCAGCTCAGGTATCATTCTTGTCACATAACCGAGGTTCAAAATTACGAGGCCTGTCACCAATAGTCCTTGTGTTGCTTTTAGTGCGAAGTTAATAAAACTTTTTAATCAATCACCGTTGATTTGAGAAAATCGGAATTTAATTGAAATTGTATAACATTCATAAGCACTCAATATTTTCTTTTCTTTTAAATTGGTCTTCTTGATTATAAAGACTAATATTTTGATAATTTTTCAAAAGTTTATAATATTATACATTTCTTGAAGAGCTTCAGTCTTAATTCAAAATAAAAATTTCAACATTTAAGTATATGATTGCATGAATTATTTTGATTTAAATAAAATAATTTTATAGCGTTTAAAATTTTTTAATGTGTTTACTAAAGATTGTGAAATTGAAATATATGATCATGCTACATACATTTAAGCATGTTTTTGAATTTTTGATCTTTGATTAAAGGGAAATAAACATTCATTCGGGAAAGGCAATGTTTTATAAGATATTCAGAGTAAAAGTTTAAAGCAACGAATTCAAATATTTCAAAAGATATATTGCTGCGTGGAATAGTTAAAGTTTTCCTTTATAAATACACTAATGAATATTCATATAATAACCGTATTTCATTATTTCCGAATGTTTCTAGAATTGAAAAAAGGACATAAAATTGCAAAGCGGCATTCAGAGAGAACTTTCTCAGACAAAGGGAGAATCATGGGTTGCTAGAGGCTACCGCGCAAACTTCCCCGTTGCCCAGCAGGGGACAAACACTGTATCTGGTCCTTTTGTCAAACAACACTTAGAACTGCCAATAATTAACAGGAAAGGGGGTAAGCAATGTCGTAAAAATTTCCGTCCGTGTTTTCTTCTCGAAAGTGTCTGTCTCCAAAAGGTTAAGAAACGCTGGCCTACAAGTATATATTTATGACTTCCCCAATACTGCTCTGTGAACAGCTGAGGAATGGGCAATTTTGCCTAAAGACAATTTTAAACTATTCCAGTGATTCTCAACTCATTCAATCTCCGGAAGCCATTGTGAACTTTGGTTCCCACCTGCTACTTATCGCTTATAAAACTAGGACTAATTCTAAGTAAGAGATAAAAAATATGTGGATTTCCTGGCACTCTTGAATGGCTCACAGATTCAAGAACTGTGATTAATTTGAAGAAATCTCTAGGAAATCTAGACGTATTGACACTTCCCCCCAAATTTTTTTTATAAATGTTTATTCGATTTAGAGATAAATTTGGGAATATCTTCATCGAATCTATATCGGTGTGGTTCATTACCTCGACTTTTATTTAGTGATAAATTAATATATTTTAAACACAATAAATATGTACAAGAAAGATTTGGTAGTAAAATCCATCTCTTAATTTATTGCTAATTGGCAGATTTTTTCCACTATCATTAAATAACAATCCTACTTTATGATCAAGTTCTTCGTCCAACAATGAAGTACGCGGTCGTCGTTCTTAGAACAAAATTAATGTTTTTATAACAATAGAAAAACACGAAAAACAAAGTACAAGCAATGTTCTCAAATCTATATTATAAATTTAGATTTGCCTATATTTACTACAAAAAAATCGTAGCCTCTAATGCCCCTCTAATAATTTAAAATTTATTTCTCAGTGCACTTACAATGAAAACAGAATTGCATTTCCGCATATCTCTTTCATACAGTTTGTCGCTTCTTATTTTCTTCTTCCTTTACCAATTTTATCCCTATGTTAAAGAATAAACAATAACCCACTGGCGCTCTTTAATGATCTAATTTTAGTGGCATTGATTGATTGTTCCATTAACGCTGTACGAAGAATCAACACTTGGGCTATTGGCGATATATCTCATTATTTTGAACATCGGTTAAGTGACGAGGACGACACTTGAACTGGAATTCCACTTACCAAATTTCCACACCTCGTCAGTACAAAAACTTGGAGTATCATCAGATTTAAAGTGCAATTACCCCTCTTTCCTTTTCAGTGGATCTTTAGAGAAATTTAGACTGGAACCCACGATTTGAGGAAAACTACTCTGGCTGGTCAGGAGATTGCGATCCTGACCACCCGGCTACCGTGGCCAATTTTGGTAGTAATCGAGTCATGATTACATCAAAAATCTTACTTTTCAAACAATGGAGTGTGATTCATATTAAACGAAATTGAGCCTCAAATTTTTAAATCGGTGTGAATCAGATATTAAGAAAATGAGGTTCACTCAATCGTCATGTTTGTTACTGAACCGTGGTTTATAAATACGACATCCATATCGTACAAGTTTTGTGTAGTTTCTACCGGGATTTTAATTTAAGCCAATCCAATTCGGACTTTACGTATGTATTTAATTCGGAAACAGTCGTGTAACAATTTAAATTATATATATATATAATCTTTAATAAATGGACTTCACATATTTAAAAAAAAATCGATAATTCAGATTTTAAGAAAATTCAAAAATCTGTCATTTAATTTATATAATAATAAGTTTAAAACATTCACAAAATGATACTTTCTTTGTAATAAATAAGTTAAGTACACTATACAAAGGTATTAATCTCAATGATTATCATGTAAATTATTAAAAACAGATTCAAGTGTTTTATGTATATAGTCAGCCATTTTGAAATCTTTAGATTATAAATTTAATTCAATGAGTTAATTTTATTTATTGAATGCACTTAAATTATAAAAACAATAATTAATTATTTAAAATAATTTAAGTGGTACCCTGAGATTTAATAGATGTTCCCGGTTCTTCTGAGTCTATCAGAATGAAAATCATATTATTTGAAGGATCCAACATATATAGGATAGAATAAACTTTAGTTTTATAGATTATTCGACTCTGTGAATGAGAGAAAAGTGTAACGTGAAAAGTGTTAAAAATTTAAAGATTCAGGACTTATTCATGTTTCGTTTTGGTTCATTATACAAGTTAATTTCTAATAACAATTCACAATTGAAAAGTGTGCGTCAATTGTAATTTTGCCTCATTGCTCATTACGGAAATATGATAAGCAAAACGGGTAAAAAACTTTAAGATAGTATGTTACATGCTAAAAATAAGATTTAGCAAAAACCGTTCCATAACAATATCACATTTTGATATCATTTAATATAAAACAATGAAAAAATAAGAAAAATGGGAAAAAAAATTTCAATATTTTGTTGCAATTATTCTTAAATAAATTTATAATTGTTTAACTGTAAGAAACTTTTTATAACGAGATAAGATATAACTTAAAATGTTTGAACTTTTTTTGTCACAAATCATGCTACAATACTTGTCTTTTGTTCAATCAGTAACAAATCAAACACTTTGAAATATACTGCTGAATTTTAACCGATATGTTATGAATTCCAAAAAAAAAAAGTTGATAATTCCTTCCTGCATTACATATCATTCATCTAGATTCAACTTCTATAAAATTTTTAATCAAATCTTTTGTATTTGAAGAGAACAATAACATTCTTCTCTACAGATATTATCAATCAACATTTTATAACTGTTTTCACAGATACAGTGACGAGAATATGTTAGTAATTTTCCATAAATTTTTGAAAAGCCATTTCTCGTGTTGTGAATAAAATACTCCAAGAAATCAGAAAAATATTGATAAACAATGAGGAATTTTTTTAATAAGTAAAAGGTTAAAAAAATGAATTACTTGAAGGAGGAAGAGAAAAAAAGTTAACACATAAAATTCGTTATTATAATTTGAACAGTAAAATACTTGATGTCATAAAGAATCTAAATTATTTACAAGACACTATTAGACGTGAACATACTTTTTTACAATTTTTTAAAATTCAAAAACGATTATCAGTACAACTTAAATATATGTTTGAAAATGCTTTTGTATTGCAGGAATATTTGATTCAGTAGATTTTAATGATGTTTTTACGATAACTATTTTTTGCAGTTTCTTAAAAGAACAGAAAACGTTGAGCTCCATTTTACTCTAGAATTAATATACTTTTTCTGAAATGTCTGAAATAATCTATTAGAAATACTACAAACATTAAAATAAGTTAAAGTTCTTATGTTCGCTATATAGCATCCAAATATACCTTGGAAAATATTAAAAAAAAAAATTCACATTTTTCCCTTAAAGGAAATTCACATTAAATTTTTTAAAAGCTTACATTGGAGATTTTTAATGTCTGTGGAGAATACGGATAACAAAGGTTTTGAACGCATAAAAATTTTCTGTATTGATATAATAAATCTACTTAAAAAAATTATTGGGATTTATGCTTGATCAGTATCGAAAAACAAACTATTGATTGGAGTTTTATAAATTTTATTGAAATATTGTTTACCATCTGGATTTTAACATAAATTATACTTGAAATTATGAAGTCAAATGCTAGTTCATTGTAATTAATATTAAATGAAATATTTTATTTTATCTGTATGAAAATGGAATTAAACAACTGAATCCTGTAAATTTGTTTTTACTTTTCTTGTGACTGATTCAATGTTTCAAAGCAATACGCAATTAGGCTTTTTTCTCCAGTTTTGATCTGGAAGATGTAATGACTCAAGGGCGAAAATATTTGTAGGTAGGTGTGTTAAGTTAAGTAGGTGTGTTTTTCTATTATAATTTCATATTTGAACAGTTATGAAATAAATGTTATAATTACTTAAGTATTAAAAAAAAAGGAAAAGAGAGAAAAATAAAAAATCTCACTTGTAGAAATTTAGTCTATATGTTTTGTTGCTATTCTCATAAATTGATAAGTGAAAGTCGGAGAAGTTTTATAGCACGAGAGCCAAATACGGCTATGCTGTGCAAAAAAAAGGTGTAACTATGATTTAAATGTTTGAAAAACTGAAAAAAGTAAAACTGGTTGACAAGAAGGAGAGTCGAAACATCGTTATCGTATCCCGGGGGCGCGTCACCCGTGTTTACCACAGACATTAAACTCCATGGGAGAGAAAAAGAACGCTACTGTACCTCGAGGTCGTGAACACAAATTGATAAGCTTTATGGCTTTCTATTTTGATTAAATAATATGTTTTCATAATTTTAATAACTATAAACTGCTTCAATTAATAAAATTGTAATTTCTGCATATAATAGTATGTAGTAAATATATCATTCTCTGCGTGCATGACATACTCCTCCTCTCTAAAGCATACAATCTCTTTAAATTCTTAATTTCCTTAACAGCATTTCAAATATTCAACAAAAGTGTTGTAAAAAGTTTTAAAAAGAAAAAAGAGCTTAAAAGTAGCGTAAAAAATATTATTTTTATGAAATGTAATAAATATAAAAGATGTAATAGTATTTGAAACTTTTTTTTATATGTACCAGAATTCGAAACTGATGAAAATAATTAATTTTTCAAAATACAATTAATACAAAAATATAATTGCATTTGGAACCTTTATATATATATAATTATATGAGAGAGATGGTATTTTTTAAAATATTATGAATGATAAATATATAATTGTATTTGGAACTTTTTTTTGTAAGAGAATATAATGTTTTTAAATTCTGTCAATTATAAAATATATTTTGAATTTGGAAAATGTATTTGGAACTTTTATATACATGAGAGAATGTATTTTTCTGTAAATACGATCAATTACAAAATATATAATTGTATTTGGAACTTTTTATTAGATAATGTATTTTTTTTTAAGTACGAACATTTATAAAATATATACTTGTATTTGGAACTTTTTATATAAGAGAATGTATTTTTTTGTAAATATGATGAATTACAAAATATATAACTTTATTTGGAGCTTTCTTTTTTATTAGTAAGTGAATTTTTTTTAATTCTATCAATATTTAAATACTATCAATATAAAAAATATATTATAATTTTTTTATATAGCAGGTTCGAAACTGATACAAGTAATTTATTTTTTAAAATACATATGTTATAAAATTTATAATTGTATAGAACTTTTTTATTTAGCGGAGGAAAACCTTATTACCCAGCTTTTCTAAAAATCTTTCCTACGTCATCGTGTGTGACGTAATCACAATTGGATGACTACCACATTAGAACGTTAATTGCTCTGTTTGGCGATCTTGATACGTTTCGAAAAAAATCTTCAACCCCTCTAAGTAAAGATTCCCCGAAGGATGTATGAGATATGTATAGGAGGAATTTCTTTATTATTAAATTTTTAAAATTATTTTTTTTAAAAAAATCCGATTAGTTACAAAATATGTATTTGTATTTGGAGCTATTTCAGAGAGAGAATGAATTTTTTTACATACTATGAATATAAAATTCACATTAGATTTTTTCCCCTGTGTAGCAGAGCTTAAAGCTGATGTAAAGAATTCATTTTTTTTATTAAATACAGCTATTATAAAAGGTGTAATTATATTTAGAATTTTTTTAATGTAGCGGAAGACTTAATAAGTAATAAGCCTAAGGCTTAATACGCTACTTACGTCTCTCTTATTTCATCGTGGATGACTAGCTCTATTGATTAACTGCTATATTGGAACGTTAATTGCTTTATTTGGCGTTTTTGGCACGTTTTGAAAAAAAGAAGAACTTTTAATCTATTAAGTAAAGATCCCCCCTTTTTTTCCTATGAAAACTATTCAATGCTTTCTGAGTAATTATCGAAAAAGTAATTTGGTTAGTTATTTATTGGTTGGTTTTATTAGGAATAGAGGAACAAAGGCTATTATCAACTTGGTTTGAAATTTTCTTCTGATGAAAATTTAGCCATTTTGATTGCAGAATGATTTTTAATGTTTAATGTTTTAATGTTTAGTGGAAGACATATGAGCCCCATCCAAAATTCAACTTCAGACTTTGAACCAACATTTTCCCTTCTTTAGGACTCTAACGAAGTGTATCTCGTTTTGGTCTAGAGGTGTACGGGGACAATAGTATTGCTGATGGTTATGTCACTATATACATTTTGTTATGCTCTTCAAAACCTTATTAGGGGTTTATCCTGACGGCTTCAAAATATTATTAAAATGATTCTTCGTGAATTTAGCTACCACCATGCTATCGAGACAGCGTATCTTAAGCATTCAAGAATTAATTAAGATAAAGAATAAAAATTACTGAACATTTGTACATCTTATTAATCCCCTGTTTTCTGTCTTGATCTTCTAAAACCTCAAACTGCAATTTTTGAAGCATTTGATTTTAAACTCCTTATCAGTTCTCAGCAGAATGTTTTTATCTCGAAAATCTTGATCTGTGATTCCGGTAGATGGATTAACACTAAATAAGGTGGCAGTGTTGTCGTGTTTCTAAGGCTTATGTGACAAGCAGTAAATAGTGTAAATAATACTACAGCAATCAAATGAATGGAAGCCGCTTTATTATAAAATGAGTGAAATTTCATAAAATGGTATGTATTTTGATTTTGTGTAAGGAAGAATAAAATTATGTTGAGCTCTTATTTTGTATGTAAATTAGTTCTGTAAACACTTGTGACAGAATGAAACTTTTTTTCTTTCTTATTAGATTGATATTTGATAACGAATTAATATTTAAGATAAAATATTATTGTGAGAGATTGAACAGAAATTTAATTAAAGTTTTTTTCTTATCTGCATGTAATCCTATTCGATTAAATCCATTTTCCAAAGGAAAGTAGTTCGAACGGCATATTTTATAGCACTATTTTTATATAAAGGTATGGAATATTGCATTTAAATAAAATATATGTACATTATGTTCTTTACCGAATTAAATTATAATAAATTTTAGTTCCCTTACTTTGGGCTTACCATGCTGATTTATCTTAACATTAAGTACGTTTCAGAGTTTTGTTTTCTTATAATTTTGGAATAGTATATCAATTACTGAACTCTGAATTTTGAATAATATAGCATTCACATGAGTAATGTTATTGTTTAGTAAAATTATTTCCTGCCTCAACGAAATGCTAGTTGTAAAAAAAAAACATTGCGTGAGAATATTCAGATAACTAAATGTGTATATATCTTGAGAGGGATTTGGTTATTTTTTTTCAAACGAAACCCGATAACACACACAAATATTAATAAAAACGTTTTACTATCGATATATATCTAATTCAGTTTTAAATATATTAAAAAGAGACGATTTTTTCCCTACCTTATTGATGTCATTGTAGAATTGTATTAAAAACTAAAAATCTTTTCAAAATGCTTTATTAAAACTGAACATGTTCTTTTTTTTTTTTTTGAAATAAGACTTAGTTTGTGTGCATATATGTTATGAAAAAGTTAAATATTAGCTGAGTGTAATTTTTTACTTCTAATGAGAGATGTGAGATGATGAAAATTTTGACTTCCTATGCTGCTGATTAATTTATTACAAAGTATTTAGATTTCTCTTGATTCTGGAGATATTATTTGTTCAGATTAGAATAATACAGCAAAGTTTACAAAGAAGTGTGCATCATTCTCACTTTATTTTTTTTCTTCACTAATATTAATTTGTCAAAATATTTCTCTTATAAAAGTAAATTTACATTGATTTTTCTCTTTGTTTTTGTAGAAATTTTTCTTTCTTTAGTTAAGTAAAACAAATTATGGCCAGTTTCACTTGTGACTAGATAATTGTTGTATACTGTACATGATAATGATATCATTTGAATATACATGAGGGAAGGGGATGCTATTTGTTTCAGATCTTTAATAAGCTGGACCCAGATAGTTTGTCTATAATGTATTTCTATTATTTATTTATCTTTACAATATGCTTTGAAAATTTAGTTGGAAATGATACATTGTAAATATATTTTTTTCAAAGTTTTGATTTATATGTAAGGAAAAAAAAAATGCTGGTATTAACCTTTAATTTCTGTTTTGTGATCTCGAAGACCTTGTTACATTTCATCCATAACAAGTGGCAGAAATTGTGGTCTCAGAGATTGTATAAAACAATAGGTGCTCTTTAATCTGGCACTGATCGTGTATTTTTATTTTGGATTTTTTCATGTGGATTTGGACGTTTGCTGACTTTGGCCATCAGGTTGGAACAAATCTGTATTTTAGTCCTGTATTAATCATATTTATACATTTTCTTTTCAGTACAGGGTTTCTTGTTTTCTAGTGTGTTACATATAATATTTGAACAATATAATATTATGCAGGCAGTATATTTTGTACTGTTAATATGTTCTCGATGTACTATCAATGTACTAAATAAAATTTTCTTTTATATTGTGTTTTTCATCAAAACAAGAATATTCAATTGAATTAATTTTTAATGTTTGAATTTAATTTTGTAGTTGCCAGAATGAAGAAAACTTTTGTTGGATATTTATATCTACACTGATTCAGAATGTGCTTAAATACATGTTTTAATGTTTACTTTTTTTATTTAGAGTAATTTATCTTTAGTATCCCTATTAAAACTATATTGACACTTGGTAATCCTCATGATTGTGGCCCTGATTGTTCCAGATTTAAAAAAATGTGTTCTTACAGTATTTTGTATGATTAAATGGATTCTTTCTGTATTCTCTCCTTTTGTCCTTTCCCCTTGATTAAATATTTTCTATTTGCTTCTCTTCTTTGATAGCTATATTTAGCTATCATGTATTTTTTGGAAATGGAATAGTACTAAATCAACACACAGTCACATCTGTATATCCTCTTGAGACCAAGACCATATTTTTGAGAAATTTCCCCCTAATTTGAGATAAATTATTTAAAAAGTAATCAGCTGTTTTTTTTTTTAAATTAAAAAAAGAAAAATTTGGCCAGTCCATTATAATGAACACTGGGTTTTAATCTAATAAAAACATGTTACTGATTAAATATACAACATAATTTCATTATTCACACATTTAAAATTGTATATTAGCTATTTTGGTTAGTTAAAAAAATATGTAAAAGTATAAAACTAAATTCAAACTGCTGACATACCTTCAATTGTTACTTTCTTCCCTACCATTTTTAAATGCTTGTGGAACAAGGATCCTGCTAAATAATTTCAAGTTTTGCTAAATAGATAATAGTATTGGACAGTGTAATATTGTGAAGTACCTGATCTTAGGATATAAAACTGTACAAATTCCATATCTGTATAGAAAATAAAAATGTCCAATAGAATGGAAATTGGGTCTCAAGGATATTTATGTATAGCTGCAACCATGTTTGTTAAGTTCAGTGAATTTTTTACTGACTATAAATGAAGATTAACAAAGCCAACACATGTTATTAAATGCATATAAGTTTGTATAAATGTAGCTTAAGTTTTAGTATCTTATTAACTTAATTTGAAAAAATATAAGCTTTTGAAGCAGCTTTTTTTTTCCGATTGAAATTTTATTCCAATAGATTTTTTTATGTATTTAATAAAACCTGTCTTTAGCTCATTGTTCTTGATGCTATATAAATTTAGAATGAATTTTTTTCCTGTTGTAAAAAAATTCCACTTTCTCATTTTTAGAAATTTAGATAAAGATAGGAAAATAAGGTGGCACAGTAATGTAATTGCATTGGCCTTTGCTTTAAACAAAATTGAAAATCTCCCATGGGGTTGTCTTGAAGTATGCTTCAGGCTACTTTATGACTTTCTTACACTTTGGCATTGTCCATAAACATGGCATCAATAGTACTCTAGTATCCTTGCATTTTCCTTCATTTATTCATTTAGCATCCAGTTTCATGTAAATTGAAGTACTATGTTCTGTCTAAACGTAATTATTTTTACATGTTAAGGAGCATAATCATATAATGTATGGATGTGAAATTCTTAAATATATGGAAGTCATTACATAGTTCTCTGTATTACAGTAGTAAAACCTTATTAATTGTAATACAGAACACTCTGGTTATATGTCTATAGCTGTGTTTTATTTTTTATTACCCTCATAAATTACTGGCTGAATTGTAAAAAAATACAAAACCTATCCTTGTATTTTGTTGTAATTAGTGTGTGTCATAATCTGGTTCTGTTATCTAATTTTTTTTAAACTTGTGATTGTCAGGTTTTTTTAAAGATACATTTTGGCCTAATATAGTCCTAGACATCCATGATGGTAGTTGTGTTAATTATATGAGAGTCATTAAGACTGCATTAAAATGAATTGCTTGACAATTTTTATCCTGTTTGCAGTTTTTGAGATATCTTTTGATTTGATACACGAAACTGTTTATAAATATTAATACTATGTTTATAAGTGTCAATACTATAAACATATAGTATTGATAACATGTTTAAAAGCTATGGTATAGGTTTATGTAAGACTATTTCTAGATTCTCATATCTCAAGAGTCTTTTAAAAGGAAAATTCTTTTATTTATTATTTTTATTTTTTTTATTAAATCAGTGGTATACTGCTTAGTAAATTTATATCACTTTAAGATCACTATTAGGAATAAAAAAATAACTTTTGAATCACACATTTAAATATGTGGTAAAACTATTTGCCTAATAGAAATGCCCAGTTAACTTATCCCTTTCCTGCATATTGGCTGTTGTTTTTCTAAATAATTAATAAGTTTAAGATACTTTTGTCTTTTACAAATGAAATTGTAAGCTATAATTTATAAATTAATTTGATATTCATGTGCAACCAAAGTTTCAGTTTCTTATAGAGTTAACTATCTTATTTTGAAGAACTTTTGATAATTTACTATGAAATATACTACAAATTTCCAGTTAAAACTGAATAATTATATTGGATAAAAACTTTTCACATTTTTTTTCTTATAACAAAAGGAAAAGAACCAGGAAGTATTCTCTCTATATTAAATTAGTATTCTTTATACTAAACATTAACTAAACATTATGTATAATACATACAAAGGATAAACAATAAATATTTACGGCAAGAAATATTAGGACAAGAAATATTTGTGTATATTTACACTTTGTTATTTACGAAAATTTATGATTATTTGGTAATTTTTTGTTATCAAGGCACAAATTTCACCAACATCATATTTTTCATTTTGAGGATGATGCCTCAAACTAAAGCAACATATTATATAAATGTAGGATTTTCCAGCTAATTATCAAAGAATGTATTGTATTTTCCAATGTACTGTAAAACCAGTTCCTCAGTTATTCGATAGATGGCACCACGAATCAGCGTCATGTGATAGCTCATGCAACGCCACCTATTCCCAAATAACTGAGCAACATTTCATTCTCGCTCTTTTCCCTCCACTTTCCGCTTCTCTTCTCCTTTGTATTACCTGCATCGGAAGTAATCTCCGAACGCCAGAGCGTGTTCCAATGCCCATCGCTGATATGCGATACAATGAGGCAGCTATCTATCTTTTTCCGATGAACTGGTCAATTCGTCATCTCCTGTTGTAAATATTTTCACTCTTCATCATCTTTTCTAATAAACAAAGTAAAACAAGTTGAGTCTCATCATTGAATTTTTATGAAATCATCATAGAATCCAGTAATGGAATTACTCCCCTAGACAACCCAGCCTTTCGCGTAAGAGCAAGTCAGTGTAGATTCGGGATGAACAATCTCATCACCCCCCCATTCTACATAAATATGTTATAAAGTACTTCAAAACTAAAGCAACATATTTTCTGAAAACAAAGATCTGATTTTATTCAAAATTTTTTTTTTTTATAAATTATAGAAATGAATAACTTAAATTTAGTTACTGTTTTCAGTAATTCTGGTAAACAAGTCAACAGGATTTGGTTTTAGTTGATATGTCAAAGACAGTGTATTAAATAATATTTAGTGATTTATTACTTATGTCCAGTCAACAGAATTGAATCATTCTTATTTTATGTGCATAAATTTGTGACCTTAAAATTCAAGTGTTTTCCCTATCATGCTTTGAATATAATCTTAACAAATAACTCCATGAAAATCATTGTTTTGAGAGTTCTTGTATCTTAAAATCAGTTTTTAAATTAGCAATTTGAAAATCTGCATTACATCTGATGTATAGCAACTTCTTTCTACAGCAATTTAGAGTTAGTGATAATTATTTTTAAAGATATAATTTTGAAATATATTTAACTTACTATCATCTCAATGTAATTGTTTTTAATTATAGTTTACAAATCTTATTTTTATTTGTATTTATAATATTATTTGTTGTTTGTTTTTATTTTTTAAAGGGAGCAAATGCTTCTCAGTTGGAAAAAGAAATTGGACACGATCAGTTTCCATCAAATGAACATTATTTTGGACTGGTGAATGTAAGAACATCAATTTTTTTGTTGGTATCATTTTTGTCTTAGTGCTTAAAATTATTGTAATTTAATTTTTTTACCAATTAATTAAATTC
Source organism: Nephila pilipes (assembly GCA_019974015.1). Lineage (NCBI taxonomy): Eukaryota > Metazoa > Arthropoda > Arachnida > Araneae > Nephilidae > Nephila > Nephila pilipes. The sequence continues at coordinate 25,517 of BMAW01106546.1, forward strand.
TCTGTAGATATTTAACTTATTCTGTTTTTATTTTGAAACAGTGTTAACCCTTTGAGGGGCAGTATGTAAAAAAAATATTAAATTTTTGCTAAAATTCATCTGATATGCATTAATAATATTAAAAGGACATAATATCAAGTGGTAAAATTAATTTTTAATTATTTTCTGATTTTTAGGACCTAGTATAATACTGCTACCCCTGTAAGAAATCTTCTTTCACTGTTTCATAATTCTTTGAAGAAACAAATATTTTCATTAAAATTTATATTGTTTTAGTAATTTGTGAAATATCAGGATTGCAAAACACTTTTGAATGGATTAAAACTTTATGATGCTGTATTTTTATTTCTAAGAATGATAGTTTGTGTGGAAATATGTCAATGAATTTAAGAATATTTTTTTAATACATATGTAATTTTCAGAATTAGGATAAAACTGTATTATAATCATATAAACAAAGTTTACTTGAATTACATATACAGTTTTAATTAATATATGACATATTTTTTATTACATAGACTGTAATGATATTTCCTTCATCACTTGTTTCTATCAGAAGGTTCCCCCCCCCTCAATCAAAAGTCCCTGTATAGACAATCTTTCAAAGAATATATATATATATATATATATATAAATTAATTAAAACTAGGTCATGAAACTACTTTTCATAAATTTTGAATTTTTCTGAAATAATTATGCACCCTACTGTATGAAATCGGAAACAGTCATGAGAAGTGAAAACATGAATACAATGAATGCTTGACAAAACTAAAATGCTTTTGGGTGTATTGTCTCCATAAGAGCTAAAAAACCAGCTTTCCACTATAAATCTGGTTTCGTCATATTTAAAACCCTGCCATATATGTGATGAACAAATATGTCACAGAAAAAATGATCAGTCCTCCCTAATCCAAATTATTTAGCAGGATTTTTTATTTCTTTTAAATCTCCACTAAAGTGGAATTCATAGTTCTTTTGCAGCTCAGAAGGAACCATTCCTTCTTTCAAGATTCAAATCTAGTACCCAAAGCTGATGACTCTATTCTTCTTACAAAGTGTGTATTTCTTTACTGTATTATTTCTTTAGTAATCCCACTTGTGGATGCTTTTCGTATCTATTTACTTGGATCTTTTGGTAAATTCTGCCACTCCAAAGGCGTGTGATATCAGTTTTAAACCATCTGGTTTGAAGTATGAAACAATTTATTATGCCATTTGTTTTGAGTAATTAGCAGTATTTACATAAAATTTTAAACATGTAGATTGGGTAGCTGATGAATTTAAAATTTTCAATTCATTTTGGAAACATTTATGTAAGGGATAAAACAACCACTCATAGGAGAACTTTCATTAGAATCAAAACAGCAATTTTTATAATTATTTTGCATAACTCTGTGTACTAATTTCTTTAAAGAAAATTATAAGGTACCATTTAAAGATAAATTTGAAGGAAAAAAAGGTAATTTTACAGAGATTTTTAGAGAGCTAAAAATGTGGTATAACGAATACTACGATGCTTTAAAAGGGTTAAATGTTGAAATGTGTTCATTGAAGGTGGTTGTATTTCTGTGATTCAAAACATTAAATCTAGTTTAGTGTGTTATGATGTGTATTTTACCAGAAAGAGTAATGTTTTATTTTTTAAAAAAATTAAATACAATGCTTAAAAATTACTGAGTTCGTAATTTTTTATTTGTACTTCTGTGAAAAAAGTATTATTGTGGCTTGTAGTTTTTTAATTTATAAATTAGTGTTAATTTTTTTTTGTTCATTTTGAAACTGGTACAATGTGACATTGTATCTTAGCATATAAAACTTTCTTCACATTATATTCCTCAGTTCTTAAGTTCATTAGATTTGTGTCAACACTTTTAAAACTGTTGACTTCCTGTTGTAATCATGGACTCAGCATGCAAGATTAATAATGCTGTTTTAATCCATTGATCAACTAGTAAATTAGAAATAATCCAGAGATCTCTAATTTTTAATGCATTTTTGGTATAAATGCTGACGATTGTCAATTTGTACATATGGAACAACTCCACTTCAGATTCTATGCAAATCACTTATGTTTTCAATTGATTTGAATATACTCTTATATCTCTAACTTGACTCTTTTAATGTTTATCAGCTTATTTGTTTTCAATTTAAGATATGAAGAAAAGGAAAGTATGAGTTAAAAGTTAGATAATACTCTAGAAAATGTTATTGTGTTCTGACTCATATGTTGATATATCATGATATATAATGAACTGATATATGATAACTGAATGTTGTATTTGAATTTGAACACTAAAAAAAAAATTGTGTTTTTACATTAAGGAATTAATTTTCATTGTTCTGAAAATTCTTTTGTTTTCATTTAAAAATTAGTTCCATTTACAGAAAAAACCAGTGATATTATCAGTCAAAGATTGCATAAGGCTAAAATTCATTTCAATACCACAATTTTTTTTCTTTCTTTCTTTGGAAAATTACTTGCTTGATTTTTATGTGACATTAATATAATACAAAGATTTATAAATTTTTAAATATGTTCTATATATTGTAATATATATGGTTGCCACATAATTATTATAAAAGCAAAATTTGTATGGGTTATTAACTTTTATAACCCATACACATTGATTCCTTTAAATCAAAATTGTTATACCTTTGTAATTAATTTGTGCATAATTATCATTAATTTGTTATTTTATAATTGATGAATTAATGTTAATATCAATAATTTTCTGGTTATGTCAATAAGTAAAGAGATTTTTCCCCTTTTGAAAGTCAATTATGTTGCAGGTTTCATCTAAATATATGTGTAAATGTTGAAAAAAAAAATGTTGATTGTTTGGTTAAAAAAGTAGAAATGGGAGTTTTTCTGTTTATTAAGGAGGAATAAATTAATTTGTTCTAATGTTTGTAGAAAGGTACATAACTTTAGATCTGAAAGGCAGATAATGTGTTCTACTTTGTAAAACCTTTTTTTTTTAAATTTAGCTTTGTTGTTTCATAAAAATATGTATTATATTTGTGGAAAAATAAAGTTGTGAAATTGTATTTAATTGATGTAAAGAGTATTCGAAGAAATAATTGGCAATTATTCTAAGTTGTTTCTTTCAAGAGACTCAGAATTATTTTAACAATTATGAGAATGGTTTGAAGGAAAAAAGCATTTTTTTTTTATTCTTTCTCAAATTAGATTCCTTTCTACTCTCTCTCTCTCTATATATATATAAGCAATAAGTTCTTTGTTGGAATATTTATGATTTTAATGCTTATATTTTCAGTTTGGAAATACTTGTTATTGCAATTCTGTGCTACAAGCTTTATATTTTTGCAAGCCATTCAGAGAGAAGGTTCTTGATTATAAAGCTAAAAATAAAAGAACTAAAGAAACTTTGCTTACTTGTTTGGCTGATTTATTCTATAATATTGCTACTCAAAAAAAGAAGACTGGAACTATTGCTCCTAAGAAATTCATTGCTCGTTTAAGAAAAGAAAATGGTTTGTACTTTATTTTATTTTATCCTGAATTGAAATTTCCAAAGTTGGGTGGAAAAATATAATAAATATAAAATAAAATTTTTTTTTCTCAATGATTAATAAGTCAAAACTGGTTATTTTGTAAACTATTTATTAATCTTTCTCAGGATGTTAGCGTTTATGTTACTGTTTTTTTAAATTAATTTCTTGAAGTCTTGGAACATGAGAGTTTTGTATGATGCAATTTGCATTTTTAAGGATATGAAGAAAGCATTATGTTTAATCATGGTGAATATTTTTGATACTTATTAATGAAAGAAATAAAAATGTTCAAACTAATTAAAAAATCAAATTAATAATTGAATATATCTTTCATCAAATTTATATATTATGTTATTTAGAAAGATTGAATATCAATATATGCTTCACAGGAGGAAAATGTTTTTAAAACAGTAAAGGAATAATTGAATAGGGTAAAATATAAAATTAATATTCTATTATAAAGCAAAATACATGATAAAAATGCAAAATTAAAGTATAATTATAAAAAATTTGAAAAGTTTGTTTTGTATTCTATGTGAAAGCCTTTACTTTCATAATTTCCTCCTTTCAGAATGGGCCACGGTAGCCTTGTAGTCATGGTTTCGGATTCGTGACCGGCGGTTTTTGCTCAGTCGTGGATTGGATCCTTGGCTACCAAAGGCTTGATGTGTAGCCGGAGCTGATGCACGTTAAATCTGTCAGGGCCCAAAGTCCCCCCCATTGGTGTGGAAGTTAGGAGGGGGGTATCAGCTCAGGTGTCATCCTCGTCACTTGACCAAGGATCAAAATTACGAGGTCCGTCGCCAAAGCCCTTTTGTTGCTTCTAGAGTGACGTTAATAAAAACTGAACTAAATAAACCAAATTCTGAATGGTTTGCAGTAACCTAGGGGTCATGGTTGCCTGCAAACTCACAGCCAGCAGTTTTTATTGATTCATGGGTTTGAGTCTTGATGCCAATAAAGACCTGCCATGTAACTGCGACTGATGCATGTTAAATCTGTTGAGGGTCAAAGTCCTCCTGTTAGCATGATGTGGAAGTTAGGAAAGGGAGGTGCTAACTCAGGTATTATCCTCATCACTTGACCAAGTTTCAAAATTATAAGGTCCATTTCCAAATGCTCTTGTTAATAAATTCGAACCTCTGTGCTGCTGCATTAACATTCAGGTAAAGTAAAAAAGCCTGCAGGTTGTAGTGTAGCCGGGGCTAAGGCACATTGAATCTGTCGAGACTCAAAAGTCCTCCCATTTGCCGTGGTGGGGAAGTTAAAAGAGGGGTTCCTGCTCATGTGTCAGCCTCGTCATTTGACTGAGGCTCAAAATTACGAGGCCCTCATTTTGCTTCTTGTGGGATGTTAATAAAACTCAACCTAACTTTCAAATTGTGTTAAAAAAAGCAATGCTTCTCAAATTCAACTTTTTTGTTTTAGCATAAACTTTTAACAAGAATATTTTTAAAAAATCTGCTTGTATTTTAGATTTATGTTTCAGAAAAAATTTATTTTTTAAAAATGTATTTGCATTAATTTTTTTGAAAATTTGATATGAGGCAAAGTAAATATTAAGCATAACATTACTTGTGTTTAAATGCAATTGGGCTAGGAGAGATTATTTAGATAGGTCCTTTTAATTTATCTGAAAAAAAATTGGTAGATGAATAATATTGTAGATAAGTGACCTATTCTTAACTATAACATATTACTATTAGCAGATTTATGTGGTACGTAACTGGTTTAAAGAAGTAGAATATTCCAGTTAGAATTAAAAATTTGAAAATTATATTAAGAGGAAGATTTGCTATGAAAGTGGATTTGAAAAACAAAACACCAGAATTTCAAATATACATGCTTGAGTAAATACTTCTGAGATCCATTTCTCATTTAATAATACAACACAAACAAGCCGGGGAAATGGATTATTGCCATTATTTTATTTAAAAATTAATCTATGCAATTAAAATTTTTTGCTCTCTTCTAAGTTGGTTTGAAGAGAAAAATAAAAATTGAACAATTAAAAGTTATTCTTTTCTTTCTAGATTTAATGAACAGGAGATTGACAGTTAATATTAATGAAATGTACTTACATAAAATTTGTTAGAATTAATCATCCTGATTAGCTTTTGTTGCTTTTTGATAGCAATGAATGTGTTTGAACAATTTTTTTTTCATTGTTTAATGTGATATCACTCCCTATTCCTTTGAAAGTTTAAATAATTTAATGGAATTAATGAAGAGTTTTGAGCAAATTAGCTCATGAAAGTGGCATGAGCTGCAGGGGGAAGAAAACAGGCTTGATGAAAGATAGGAAAAAGTTTACTTGCTGTAATAATTATTTCTTTTTAATTAAAGTTATAAATATATGAACTTATTATTATATTCTGCTGAAAGGAAGGTGGCATATTTTTTCTTTCAACATTATTTGATATGTGAGTAATAATCTGGATTTAAAGCAAGAATTGGATAAAGTTTAAATCTAATTTTACCTTAAAAATATTTGCTATCAAGAACTATTTTAATTAACCAAGTTGTACTTTTCTTGCTATGCTGAGAAATTGTTCTGGTAATGATCTTTATACGATCGATATAAAAATATAATCTTATGATTGTTAATTTTGATTTTTTGATTTAATTTTCATTTAGAATAATAGGGTAAACTTATAAAAATAAATTTTTAAAAACTATGTATAGTTAATTTTGCATTGAATATTTCAGTAGCTCGATATGTGTTGTAAAATAAAAGGACAGGTAAAATTGTGTAATCAATTTTTGTTTGTAAGGAGCATTTGAGATTTTGTGAATTTGTAAATCATAAATGAATTATTTTGTGTTCTGTACTTTTTAATTTATATAAGTAATTGAATTGAAAGACTCTTGATTTTATTATTTTTATGAATTAATACCGATAAGCAGTGAGCAGATAGTGAGATTTTTTTTTACTCTGCAGATCGTACATAAATTTAAATTTCCTTTTTATATTATTAAACATGAAATTATCATTAAAATTAATAATTAAATTAGTGCTCATTGTTCTGTTCAGTACTGTCATGCTAAACAGGACAATGAGCTGTCATGTTAACTTTGCTTTAAAGCTGTGTTACTTATTTTCTAAAGTGAGTGCATGATTTATCTAAAAGTTGATGATCATTATTTATTTTCAATACCTATTCAAAATTGATAGTATAGCATTTTTGCTTTGAGATTTACTGTGTGTTTATGCTTTTTATTGTTAAACTGACCAAGTCATAGGGTGTATTTTCAGTTTGTCTTTATTGAACTTGTTCATGTCACATCTCTTTTATTGATCTACTAAATTGTATAAGTAGCATTCTGCTTGATTTATTGGCAGTTGTATTAGAGCCATTTCACTCAAAGTAGCCGACAGTTCATTAAATTATGTGCTCATGCATGTATATTGCATTTCCATTCTCAGATCTATTTTAACATATGCCTTTCCAACATGAGGTTAGGGTGCCTGAAGTAATTTTAAAATTCTAGAGATTACTGAAAATAGTAAACTGAAAACCATTTGCAAGAAAGAAAAATAGGAATATTTGAATCTATTAAAACATTACTCTCTTGTTCCAGCAGATATCGGACCACAGCATCTCCAAACTACCAAAAATGTGCGATTTCTCTAGAATCGCTAAAAATTACACATTTAAACAGCAAAAGCAATATATTGTTAAAAATTTAATACAGTACATGCAAATGAATGTGTTGAATTCACGAAATAACAAATACTATGTAAAATGTGCTTTTTTGTATTGATAGCCTACACTGTTGTTAAAAAATTAAGCATAATTGATAATTATGGGAATATTGAAGGGAATCTATATAAGTCGGGATAGCGATAAACATGCGTATGTTAAAAGGTTGTGAAATAAATAAAACAATCATTTTCATTATCCAAAGAAACAGTTTGAAAGAAAACTGGGTATAAGAGTTCATACTTTAGTGAAAAATAAAGGAAATAAAAAGGTGATGCCGCAGTTTGATAAGGTGTGTAGTCACCTCCGACAGCCAGGCACACTGCACAATGATTTCTCATACTTGCTAGATGAGTTGTGGGTGCATCAAGCTCTTTTCAGTACTGTAACAGAGCTTGTTGAGTGCAAAAGGGCTGCTGTTTGTCTCTCAAGCATATATGCCTGATAGGATTAATGTCGGATAAGTGAGCAGGCCACGTAGATATTTTCTGTTCAAGGAAGTCTTTGATCAGGCTCACTTGTGGACAAGGTGCTTTATGAGCTATAATTATAAAATCAGGACCGGTGCTACCTTGAAACAGATGAACTTAAGGCTTAAGAATTTCATTTCTGTATCTGTCATCAGTCACAGATAGAGATCTATTTTGCCATCCATGACTGGCAGTTTTTGTTCAGTTGCGGGTTCGGTCCTTGGCCACTAAAGACCCGCCATGTAGCTGGGGCTGATGCATGTTAAATCTATCGGGGCCCAAAGTCCTCCTGTTGGTGTGGAAGGTAGGAGGGGGTGCCAGCTCAGGTTTCGTCCTCGTCACTTGACTGAGGTTCAAAGTTACGAGGTCCATCGCCAATAGCCCTCATGTTGCTTCTAGCACGGCTTTAATAAAAACTGAACTATTTTGCCATCTCTTTGATGGAAAATAATGTCTTTCCATGATGATTCCCAGGTGAAAACTAATTACGTTCTAGCCATACCATTAGCTGATGAGAGTCAGGGTTCAGACTAATGCACAATTCTTCACTTATCATGTTGGCTCAATGCCTTGAACTCTAATACTGATCCAAAATAACAGTTTAAATGAGTGCATTTGTGCATAGATGTGAAAGGACTGCTGATTGATAGCAAAGAGATTAATTTGATTAAGTTTCATGTAAGCAGTTTGTCTGAAAACAAGTATTCCCATGGTGACTGATTGGTGAACCCAGTTCTTTGGCACAACTGTTCCTCTGACGTTTCACAGTTATTTCCAGATATAAGTTTTGGTGAACAGTTATGACTCTTGGTTGACTTGGTACTGGTTGTGGGTTAATGTTTCCCATACTTTGAAACTTCTGCCATGGCTTTATGATCACCTAATAAAGCATATTCAGAACTCAAGACACTTTGGTTTGTGATTGTCTGGATTTAAGCATTCCAATGATTCTTCTATGTTGACAATAGCTTTATTCAGAATATATAATTCTATGAACCAGCACTCAAATCTCTGAAGATACAGAAATATTACTTACTGATATTCATCAATCTCCCTAATATTTTCTTCTCTACAAATAACAGTTACAGCTTTAATTGGCACATATGTTAAATCACCCTGAATTAAGCAATGACTGTGAAGGGTATGGCAGCACTAGACATGGCCATGTGTATGGAAAGGAAGTAAGTGGCAAAGTACCATTGTTTTGGGGTTATTCTTAATTCAGGGTGTATAAGTTTGTCCAGTTCCAGGGTGTATAAGCTGTTCCAGTTTTCGAAACAATGCTGCAAACTTAACATCTGTTGAAAAAATTAGGTATTCAAGACCATTTGATCAACATTTTATACTACACACTGCCAACATTTTATACTTGAAGGACTATGTTGTTTTAAATTTCAAATCTTGTCTGTACTTTAAAGTTCTTTTTAATGTAACAGCCCTTGCCTGCTTATTATTTTTAGCAAATAAAGAAAATTTTTTTAGAAAAAGTGCCATAAATCCCAGATTGCAAGCTATAGCTATTTTGCTTCTGGCCACTCCTATATGAATTTTTGAAAGTTCTGAAACATAAGTGTTGATTATGACACATAATCAACAAAATTGAATTATTATTTTTATTAATCTTTTCTGTTTTCAGTTACAATACAATTATTACAATACAATTGTACAATTATATATTTAATTTAATTATATATTTAGGAAAATAACTGCATTTGTTTCATTGATGGATAATGGTCATATATATTGGTTTTTGTATGTTTATTTTTTATGTTGGGAAAGAGTATGTTTATTCTATATTTTTCAAGAGTATCTATGAACAAATAAAATACAGGCAAATAAAATTACAAAAATAATTAGGTATTCTTTTTATTGGTTATTGTAAAGTCTGAATTTTTTTCAGAGGTGTTCGATAATTACATGCAACAAGATGCACATGAGTTTCTGAATTATTTATTGAATACCATTGCAGATATTTTGCAAGGTAAGTGAAAAAGTTTCTTAACTATCCAAAAGTTAAATACTGTTTACACAAATTTACCATTTCTGTTATATTGATAAACCACTGAATTAAACTAGTCTGTGAAGGTTTTGTACCAAAGAATTTTAAGATTTGGGGATTTGAAAATGTCTATGAGTGACATATGAGAAGAATTTTTTTACCATTTAATTGTTGTGCAAGAGATGTGAAAATCTTTCATGTTAATTTTACTTGATTCAATCCAGGAACATTCATTTTATTTGCTTATATTACATTAGTGTTGCTTTTAAATGTAATGAAAATTGTTTGTCTTTTAAATTTAATATCAACTCAACAAAAAAATAAATTTATATATTAATTAGTTACTTGTTCAATTATATGTCTATACACAAGAAGGACATGTCTTCTGGTGCTGTCCACATCAAGCTTTTCTACATTTACTATAGGTGGTTGTCATTCTTTTCTTTTTATAGTTATAAAAACTGTAATAGGTTTGACAACGTTGCTGATTTTGGGAAAGTTCTAAAATCTGGTTTTTGTCTTAACGCTTTTGTGATTATATCTTTCAATTCTCTTGACAGATTTCGAACATTTAGATGTTCAAGTTGCCATTTTACACATAACATTTGATGAAGTTTCAACATAAAGCTCAATTTTGATAATGGTATTTCATTTCTAGTTTGATCTCTGTAAAAATTATACAAATAAATTATTTATGCATTTATTCATGCTGTATTTATCATATTCTAGAAAAAAGCAATTTGATTAGTTTTAGTTTTAATGAATTATTAGTTTAATTAATTAATAGCAATTAATTAGTTTTCCTGCCACAGTTGATATGATTATACAGTTGATTGAGAGTCAATTCCATAACAGATCAATTGAAAAGTCCCCGGCCTACCATAGTAAAACACATTTTTTTGGCAAAATTAGTTTTTTTTTCAACATAATTCACTTCAAGGGTGATACACTGATTATAGCGACCCTCCAACTTTTCGATACCATTTTTGTAGTACGATTTGTCCTTTGCTTCAAAATAGGCCTCAGTTTCGGCGATCACCTCTTCATTCGACGAAAATTTCTTCCCAGCGAGCATTCTTTTGAGATCTGAGAACAGGAAATAGTTGCTGGGGGCCAGATCTGGAGAATACGGTGGATGAGGAAGCAATTGGAAGCCCAATTCATGGATTTTTACCATCGATTTCACTGACTTGTGACACGGTGCATTGTCTTGGTGAAGCAGCACTTTCTTTTTCTTCAAATGCGGCCGTTTTTCGGCGATTTCGTCCTTCAAACGGTCCAATAACGCGATGTAATAGTCGCTGTTGATGGTCCTTCCTTTTTCAAGGTAGTCAATGAAAATTATTCCATGCGCATCCCAAAATACAGACGCCATAACCTTGCCAGCCGACTGTTGAGTTTTCCCATGCTTTGAAGCGGGTTCATCGTGTGCAGTCCACTCGGATGACTGTCGATTGGACTTCGGAGTGAAATGATGGAGCCATGTTTCATCCATTGTCACATATTGACGCAAAAACTCGGGTTTATTACGCTTGATCATCTTCAAACACTGCTCCGAATCATCAACTCGTCGTTGTTTTTGGTCAAAAGTGAGCTCACCCACTTTGCACAGAGCTTTCTCATACCCAAATATTCGTGAATGATATGATGTACACGTTCAGTTGATATCTTTAGAGTGTCTGCTATTTCATTAAATTTCAATTTACGGTCGTTCAAAATCATTTTGTGGATTTTTTTTAATGTTTTCGTCGGTAACAACCTCTTTTGAGCGTCCACTGCGTTCACCGTCTTCGGTACTCATTTCACCACGTCTAAACTTAGCATACCAATCCTTGATGGTTGATTTTCCTGGGCAGTGTCTGAAAATTCGGCATCAAGCCAAGTTTTTGCTTCAACTGTATTTTTTCCCTTCAAAAAGCAATATTTTATCAACACGCGGAATTCCTTTTTATCCATTTTTTTCACAATAACAAAAGTTGCTTCACTCAAAATGCTATAATTCACAAACTAATGATCCGACAGCTGTCAAATTTGTACACCCATCTTTTGAGGGTTAGGGCTAATTAAAAAACATATGGATTTAATTCTAGTATCACCATCTATGTGTCAGGCCGGGGACTTTTCAATTGACCTGTTATTTTGTAGAATTATATGTCATAATTATTCTGGTTTTCCGGTTGACTAATTAACTTCTGAGTTTGAATGCATCATTGATATTAAAGTCACAAGTTTTTCTTTGCTTTGTAAGATACTGCAGTGACATTATTGTGAAATAAAAACAAACTAGAACAAATTTTTTTGTTCTTGATTCTTTACATCAGCAAAATAATGGGGAAACTCCTTTTTACTTTTCTTTATTGTACCAACCATTGTTAATTTGTCTTCTATTAACATCTCTTCAGCTAGAGGCATGTTCAAGAACCAATTGTCCATTGTTATGTTTCTGTTGGTGTTTTTGATAGTTTCCGAGGTAGCCTAGTGGTCAAGGTCATGGATTCGTGGCCGGTGGTTTTTGTTCAATCGCGGGCCCAGTGTAGCTGGGGCTGATGCACGTTAAATCTGTTTGGGGCGCAAAGTCCTCGCTTTGCCGTGGTGTTGATGTTAGTAGAGAGGGGTTCCAGCTCAGGTGTCGTCCTCGTTACTTGACCGTGGTTCCAAATTACGAGGCCCTCATGTTGCTTCTAGTGTGACGTTAATAAAAACTAAAACTTGATAGTTTTGGTTAGTTTATTTACAAAATAAGTCTGCTGCAACAATTTCTGTAGGTACACTTTCACTTCATAAATATGACACTGCATTCATGTATTTAATGCTGTTACCGCACATCATTATCACTTTCATCCTGTACTTGTTTGGTTTTGACAGAATGTACATCTGAAAAGGGCACCTTCCCCCAAATCCAATCAATTGCTCATCAATAGTTGTGTATGAACTGGGTTTGTAATATTTTTTACAATTTTCAATGAGGATTTCCTATTTAGTGAATAGCAGCTAATTTATCAGTTTTTTTTACATTCATCCCTTGTGTCATTTTCATGAAATCTTGAAGAACCCAAAATATATGAAAAGCGTTTCTCAGAAAAGGTTTCTCTATATCTTCCATTAAAAAGTAACATCAAACATAACTTTTCTTGACAAATGGTTATCTTTTAAAGCTGAAGTAAGTATTAATATTCTAAACAAGGTATTCAGTTTATCATAATCTAAATTATTTAGGGAACCATCTGTAATATTTGTATAGCTTATCTTCTTTTGGTTTATTTCTGCATTTATATAAGTATTTCCTTTTTTACTAGATTGGAAATAAACAAATTAAAACAATCAGTTGGTTTCTTAGCAATTTGAGCTGCAGCAACTGAACCTGGTCTAATATGAACAATTTTGTTGCGCTAGTTTTCTGTTTAGAGTTGTCATTAATTTTCATATACCACTCAACCATTTATTTCTTTTACTAATTCAGCATCCAGAGATATAATGTGTCTTTGTTCAATTGTATTCTGAATATTTGTAATCTTTCTATTTTTCTTTTGAGCATGTAATTCTATTTTCTTTTTTTATTTTTGTCCGTATCACTACTGCATTCAATTTCTTGTATTGGGGAAGGAATTACTAAATCGGGATCATTTACTATTTTATCATCTGGAATATAATCTGGAGCAGCATCACTATCTTCATCAAATTCAATGTTATCACCACTTTCACTATCATTGGACGCCAAATTCAATGCTTGAATTTCTTCATCTGTTAACTATTTGCTTTGTTTGGTCAATTTTTCAACACAGTATAAAATAAGAATCAAAATATATGTATGAACATTATGTATTTGTAAAGTTGTGTATTATTAGTGCCACAAAAAATTTACTTGGGCAAAATTTCACATAATACTAGAAACACATAAAATTCATGTATGAGCTCTAGCTTATGAAGCAAGACAAATGAACTGTAGAGGAAAAAATCAAACCACTTGGAATGCAACCAACTATGTGACGCCTCAATGCACTCAAGGTCAAACAAGTGTAACAGTGGAAGGAAAAGGGCAGGAAACAACCAATAAAGGAAGACTTGCATGCACTAATCTACTAGGGTTAAATTAAAGATAGGGAACTTGAATGTTAAATATAATCAAAGTTTTAGCTATTGAGGCATTCTGGAGATTTGATCTTTATCATGGTTTTAAAAGAATTTGCGAAAATAATTTTTTATGTAACATAAAAATGTTGTTATTCATTTATGAGCAATTGTATAATTATGTCCCTCATGTTACTCATTAATGGGGAAAAACATACTTTTTCTTTGGGAAATTTAATTTAATGAAAAAATTTGCTTAATGTAGTGCTTCATTCCTTTCATACCTTTTATTTTACTTATAAAAAATTTAAGTCTCTAATATAGGCTAAGTGTTAAATATTAAATTTTTAAACTATTACAGAAAGATTTTTAAAAAATATTATAAATATGTATTCAAAATGTGCTTTTTTTATGTAATCATCACTAGTCAGTAGTTTTAAAAGATAAAGAATGAGTTTTGAGTGAATATTTGTGTAGATGGATAAATAATTTTATATCTTCAGTGCAGTATCCAACTTATAATAAAATTACATTGCACTTTAGAACATAACATGTTAAAGTATTCATGATTGTTATAGAATTCCTTGCTTGATTATTTATTCATTTTTTTTAAATGATTGCAGCAGAAAAGCAGCAAGGAAATGTTAAAGTAAGGACAACTAATCAAAATGGAGATCAACAACAAACATCCAAACCTGAACCAACTTGGGTTCATGATATTTTTCAGGGAACTCTCACTAATGAAACTAGATGTCTGAATTGTGAAACTGTAAGTATTGTTGATTATAAGAGATCCCCCCCCCCTTGGTTACTTGTATATGACATTTATAAAAAAATATTAGCAAATATTAATTTGATATTCAATGTTATTTGTAAATTTAATGGTTCCTTAATGAAACACTCGCTTCTGTAATATCGCTTAAGGACATCCATTAGAATTGTTTTCAATATAAGCTAGCATAAACTAAAAAATTAGTGCATTAAAATTTTGTTGCTTAATGCTAAATTTTTTGAAATTTTTCTTTATAATTAGGCATAAAACGTTCTGAAAGTTTGAGTTCAGTGGAGTGTAATTCAAGCAGTAAGATATTTTTTAATTGCATGTGGCTTCTATAAAATTTAGTTTGCATCATCCAGGGCTTATTTTATTTGGGCACATAGGAATCGTGACTCCTAGATACCCTTGTTTTCTTTTTTCTTTCCTGTGTGTGTGGGGGGGAGCTACTGTCTTTGATAAACTTTAGTGATTGTGGCTAAGGTTTTTACCCTAGCGATCCTCTTCTATTTTCGACCCTCCTTGTCAACCAATTCCCCCCCTTCCCCCCTGCCTAGTTCACAGTTTAAACAAATGTTAGGCATAACCTAGCTAAATTTGGCTCTTGTGCCATAAACCCTAACTGTCTCATTTACTCGCTCCTTTCACAGTAGTTTAGTAAAATTTAGCATTATAATTTGTCACTCGTGTTGCAAAGGGTTAGGGTGTCAATGAACTATTCTTAATAGCAGAAATAATATTTTTACAACTCTGATTCGTAGTAAATTGTTAACAAATAAAAATTCTATGATGAGAAATAGAAGATAAAAAAGAAGTTGCATATTATACATGTATTTTATACATGTATACTGATTATTCTCTTACAATTTTAAAATAATTTGCAACCTTTGCATTGAAATATTTCTGTATTTTTGACTTAACAGTCTGATAGAGAAATGTTGGATATTTATGTGGATCATTATGTGTATAACATTGACTGTTATTTGATGATAAAGCAAGATATTTTTGTTCCTTAAATATTTACATAAAAGTAGCATCAATGTTATTGAAATACTCCTATTCATAGAAGAGTTATTAATGTTGGAGAATTAATGATACACATAAATATATTTCAGTTTTAAAATTTATAGCTTTCTCAGGATTATGGGCTTCTTTAATATAAATATAATATATATATTAATTTTATATTAAAAAAGCAAGTAATCCTGAGTATAATAATATATATAAATTTTTTTTAATTAATAAGTAAATTACAGATTTCGTTTTGCATTGATTGAAACAAATTTTTATAGTTTAATTGTTAGAAATAAATTTAGATATTTCTTATTGTCTAGTTTTCTTATTAGTAATATTTTTCTATTTTTTATTTTTTGCAATTCTAGATATATTTTGATTCAAGCACTTCAATAGAAACCACCCTTTTAAATTATACCATTTATTAAGTTTTTATTGTGTGTGAAAATTGCTTAAAACATGGTTACAAAATAGAATTTTGTTTTTGTTTGTGAAGGTTAGCAGTAAAGATGAAGATTTTCTGGATCTCTCAGTGGATGTCAATCAAAATACTTCCATTACCCATTGCCTCAGGGGATTTAGCAATACGGAAACTCTCTGCAGTGAACATAAGTACTATTGTGAAAATTGCTGTAGCAAACAGGAAGCTCAAAAACGGTGTGTGCAATATCTAAACTGTGGTTAATAAGGTGTTCTTTAATCTACAGTAATGTATCTTGTATGCTAATGAGAAAAACAAAAATATGTATGAAAAAAAATTCGTATGACGATTTAGTGTTTTCTATGCTATTGTTGTAAATTTTGCATTTCTGCTTTTTTTAAAGAATTATTTAAAAATATAAACTCCCATACAACTACATGCTTCACAAACACACACACACCTACTACATCTAGTGGACCTGTGATAGAGCTGACTTCTAGTGGGCCTGTGATAATTCAGTATATATCAATGAAAAGCATGTGTTGTATATGATATACAATAGCATAACCAGCTTAAAATATGTTATCCTAATTATGTAACCTTTGCTATTTCTACATTTGGAAATTCCATTATCACACCATCATTTAGTTTAATAGAATAGCTTCCATTTCCTGAAGAACCATCATTATTAATGGAGCTATTACTTTTTCTAATATGAACACTTTTGAAGTACTTCAGTGACTGTGGTGGTGGATTATTTATTTTCATGAGCTCATGGGCAGTGTTGTTTTTGTCAAGTTGTTGGATTGAGTTCTGATTCCATTAAAGACCCATCATGTAGCAGGGTTAATGTGCTTTAAATATGTCAAGGTTCCAAGTCCTCCTGGGGAATGGTGTGGAAGTTTGAAGGGGGGCAGCACAGGTGTTATTCTCGTCACTTGACCGAGGTTCAAAATTTAAGATCCATGACCCCGATGTTGCTTCAAAGTGAGATATTAATTATCAGTCTGAAGTACATAAAATCTTTGAAATTTTATGTGTTTAATTTTAGTTTTTTTGTGCTTCAATACTGGAAGATATGTATACACATATGTTTGATGTGTATACATATCTTTTTTCTTACAGTTATTCAAATTGTATGCACTGTCAGGTAAGAAATCTAATCGGAAATAGTTTATCAAGGGAAAATGATAGAAAAGTGCAAAGATCAAAATCTATTTTTCTAAAAAGTATTGAATTATATAGAGACATCTTGGTTAAAGTCGGGTATAGGATGTCCCCTTGGCGATTGTTGACTTTTGAGAGCGATAATGATGTAAACATGGCAATTTAGGTTATGGTACCCCTGATGAATATATAATTTGAAAGGAAATTTTCATATGTTACATGTTATCTATTCTTGATCGTTATTTGTTAAGAACGGCGTAATAGTTTTAGAATAACATACAATTTTTCTTTGTTTTTTAGATCAAGAATTTCTATTTCTTTCTTTGTTGAAATGTATTTAAAGATTGAAGCATGTCGGGAAAAATATAATTCAGTGTTTTTTATGATTTGGAAAGAAAGAGTAAAATTAATGTTATACAGTGGTATATGGATAAAAATTTAATTGCTCGAAAGGTTGAATGTTCGGTCTGCCAGAAAGATATGGGTTTGGTAAAAAAAAAAAATGAATCGGAAGATGGATATATTTGTGAATGCCGAAAGAGAGGTGAAAAGGCTCATCAGATTAGAAGATCTGTGCGCAAAAACAGTCTGTTTGCTGCAAGTAAGATAAGTATGATTGATGCCGTAGGTGCTCGAATCAATTTGATTTGTACCTTGTAAAGTTCATGTGGTTTAAAATGCACAGGAAATGCAATCTCCATCAACTTTTTACCATATTTCTGGATTTAATAGTTATAGTAATAAATTAACTCCAAACGAATTCTGATGAAATAGGTAGGTTTTTTTTTCACGAATTCTTTTTTCACAACATTCCTCTCAATGTTAGAAAGTAATGTATAACTTATTCATTATAGCAAAAATGTCATATATAGCTTTATAAAAGTTTTAAATTTTTTAATAATTATTTGTCTATAAAATATAAGTTCTTGAAAGAATTATGTATAAACAATAATTGTGTTTATAAATACCTATTTATAACTCATAATTATTTATAAATACTTATTTATAAAAATATAATTAATTATGAATTATTTATAACCCATAATTATTTAATAATAACTATTCATAAACAAGCCTTTCTTATTTCTAATAATATATTTATAAATAGGATTTTTTTTATTTAAAATTAATATTTATGAATTATTCTTAAATCTTAACGTTTATGGATTATTCTTTGAATGATTCTGGTACTTTTTGATTTCCTTCTCATTTTCTGTACTCAATGCTTAAGTCATGCAAGTTTGACGACCCGTTTAGGAAGTCACCAAGTTTTGTCACCATCACTGTAGGGGACACCCTATTCCTGACTTTATCCAACATCTTTAATAAAATGATTAATATAGAGTCAATTTTAAAATTGCTGTGAATGATGATTTATTCATGTTTAATAGCAAGTTTTTTTTTTTTCACAATAAAGAAACAGTTGCATTTTAAAACTTCTTATCACTCATTTGCATTTAATAATTTTTCAACTCAATGAATAGCCTACATTGATTTTTCTTTGTTAATCTTAGTTTATTTATATTTTCAGGTACAATACCATCAATAACATTTAAATACAATTCTAATGGCATCTAGCAACTGAGTATTGACTAATATTTTTTGGCATGGGAAGCAGTAACATTTTAAAATCATCATAACACATCTTTTAAAAATCCATATATTTTTACTTTTATTTCTCTTAGTAACTAATTGTGTATAATATTTTTAACTATATTTTGTTATTTTGAAAAGTTCTTTATTGCATCCCTGTTGGTTTGAAAGTAAAAAAGTAGGTCATAGTTAAGTAATTTATTTCATAAAAACTGAGCGGTTCATTTCAAATTTAGCTTGTTCAGTTCATGTGTTGCAGAAATATACTAAGTATATATTTCTGCCTGCTGGGAAAACATACAGACACATCATGCTCAGAATACTGTTTAGTACTGATTAGAGGTGCTGAAGTGTATCAGCTCTGATTAGCTATAAATCATATCTGTAAATATTATCTTAAATGTTTGAAAATACTTGCATCATTGACAATTGTTGCATAATTCTATTTTTTTTCTATTTATTCTCTTAGTGGGTGTGATCATGATATACTTGTCTCTTTCATGTATTCTCAAGGATAAAATGTAAAGACCAATAAAATGCTTTTGGCAACCATATGTTAAATCTCTGACTAGTTTTATGCATTTCATCATAATTAAAAAATGGCTATGTTTAAACATTGATTCTGTTGTTAATTTAACAATCAAACACCATTTTCAATTAAGTTATACATTTGTTATATATTCTTTCTTCACTGTTATGTGATGTGGGAACCATTTCTTCTTAAGTTAATGGGATTAATTTTTCTTATTAAGTTTTTCCTGATGTCTGAAGTACATTTATATAAAATTTGGTTGTAACAGAATAAGTGATTGTGTTTCTTTAGGTATGGAATATATTTACTTTAATTTGATATATTTGTGTGTGTTTCATTTATATTTTCCCTGTTCTATTGATCTTTAAAATTTGTTTAAATTTTTTTTGGTCATAGATTAAGAATATTCCATGTTTCATAGAATTATTTTATAAACATGATGAATATTTCATTATAATGCTGAATTTTGTTTTACATTATACTTATTTTGATATAAATGCATTTTTTATAGGATGCGTGTTAAGAAGTTACCTATGATTTTGGCTCTACATTTGAAGAGATTTAAATATATGGAACAACAAAACAGACACACAAAATTGTCTTATCGAGTTGTATTTCCATTGGAGTTAAGGCTATTCAATACAGTATGTATTTTATTTAGTAGTTCCTTAATTTGTAAAATATTTATATTTATGAAGAAAAAAATTATAATTTTTAGTGTAGCATAATTTTAACAATATACATTGGTGAGGTGCAAAATCAATTCATTCCAATTCTATAAATATGATGAATGTTATATATATGTGTGTGTGTATATATATATATATATATATATATATATATATATATACATATACATATACATATACATAATTATCCTATGTATGTAATTAACCTATACACACTTAAGAGCCAAAACATTATGAGTACCCCTTCATTTTGCAATGAACTCGCCTGGATGACGTGGAAGGCACATGATCAGGGGGAAGTGGTATTTAACTGCTGCTGGAGAGTCTGAAGAATCATTCTTTCACTTACTTCTGTGTGTGATGGGAAAGGCTGCAGATCTAAGCAACTTTGATAGAGGGCAGATTGTAATGGTTAGGTAGCTCAGAACAAGTATTTCCGAAACTGCACGACTTGTGGGTTGTTCGCGATCTACAGTTGTCAGTACTTATGCAAAGTTGATGAATTACGGAGAAACCAGCAGTAGATGACATGGTGTTGGACGTCCACACACTATCAAAGAAAAAGGATGGCGTAGACTGTTTCGCATGGTGAAGCAAAACTGGAGCCAGACAGTGGCTCTTCTTGCAGCCCAATACAATGCAGGGCCAAGTAGAATAGTATCGGAGCACACTGTTCAGTGGACACTGTTGGATATGGGGCTACGCAGCAAACGTCCCACTCGTGTGCCTTTGCTGACCAAGCGTCATCACCAACTGCGCGTGCGCTGGGCCCGGGAACATCGCGACTGGTCCGTGGATCAGTGGGAGAAAGTTGCCTGGTCAGATGAATCACGGTTTGTCATTCATCACGCCGATGGCCGTGTCAGGGTACGCCGTCTTCTAGGCGAACAGTTGCTCCCTCAATGTACAGTAGGTCATACAGAGGCTGGTGGTGGTGGTATTATGCTTTGGGGGACGTTCTCTTGGGCATCTCTGGGACCCGTGGTTGTGGTAGAGCAGACCTTGAATGCTACAGGGTATCTGAACATCATTGCGGACCAGTTGCACCCTTACATGGCCACTGTTTTTCCAGCTGGAAATGGAATGTTCCAACAGGACAACGCCTCTTGTCACAAGGCTAAAATTGTGTTGGAGTGGTTCTAGGAACATGATGCTGAATTCCAGTTAATGTCCTGGCAGCCTAACTTACCGGATCTCTATCCGATAGAACACATTTGAGATGTCATGGGACGGCAGCTCAGAGTTCAAAGACCACCAATTTGCAATATCTCAGATTTACGTGACTGTTGGTTAAACATCTGGTGTTGCGCACCAAACGTGGGCCAACTCGTTATTGACAGGTGGTCATAATGTTTTGTCTCTTGAGTGTATATAATTAACCTTTGGTTATGACAATAAGTTGAGTGGCTTTTACAACAAATAGCTTAAAATATTCCTTTATGTACTAGTGGAAACACACACACACTAATATAATTACACTCTTGATAAACGAAATTTGAGAAATATGTTTGCAACCTGAAAGATGTCTATTTCGTTTTGCACTAGATGAATGAGGTACACTAGCATGGCCAATATGAAAATGCAAATCGTGTTTTCTTTAAACATGAGTTATATAAACTTTGTGAGTTCTAGTTATTTTCTACATTTAGCACACACTTATCGTTTGCAAGATTTGAGTCAAGAATATCTTTAAGGAGCCTAAAAAGGCATAATCAGTAGCTCACTGAGTTTGAACAAGTGCTATCAGGAGATGTTTTTTTTCTTTGCAGTTTTGAAGAATATTTGGCAGGGATGTATGCATTGTGCATGATTACTAGCAGATGTAGTCATAGGGAGGTGGAATCTCAAAAAACACCAGGGTCTAATTGCACATATGACACTGTTAAGAGGAAAGACTGCTGCATGGCCGTCGTGCATCATACTGCACCTGAAGCAGAAATTCAAGCTTTTGTTGTCACAAGAGTAATGCTACAAACATTAACAAATTGATTATTTTAAGGACAGTTCTGAGTCAGTTTCTCAGTAGCATTCATGCAGTTAACTCCAAATCACTGCCATTTGCAACTCCACTGTTGTCAAGCTAGAACTCATTGATGGATAGAATGAAGATCTGTTGTATTCTCATAAAAGAATCATTTTTGTCTTGGTGCAAGTGATTGCTTTATGTTGGTTAGGTAGAGGTTAGTGAGTAATTGGAACTGAACTGTGTATAATGTAAATACACTGCACCAGAAATTATGGTCTGTGAAGCAGTTTCTCATGACTGTAGGGTTTTTATCTCCTTGCTATCTCAAGCACTTTCACAGAATATATATATGTCAGACTAGTGATTGCACTAGTTGTGCTGTAATTCTTTTTCACTATTCAACAAGGCACATGAACAGGACAGAAAAGACTCATCCCCATACTGTTGTAGTCACTCAATGTTTTCAACAGCAGGATGTGTTGCTTTGGCTTGCAAGATCACTTTCAATTTGAGCATGTGTTTGACAGAACTGAATGACAAGTCCCTCAGAATTCACTTCTAACATGGAACACCCCACAAAATGACACACAGCGCCTGTACAATACATTCTATGCACATTGGCATTTGTGCTATTAAAATTATGGCAACTACAGTGGTTTTCATTCAAAATGGCTCTTGTGTATATTCGTGACCTTGAAAGTTTAATTAAATAAGTACTTTAGACATGTGTTGCCTAAATTTTGTACCTTTAAACCCTTTTTTTTTTTGCTGTTGAGATTTCATTTTCCACCAGTGCATTTAAAAGAAGCATTAATAAGTGCTATAATTCCCGAAAATATTTTCAAAATCTGCTTTATAATAAATAGAATTTAGTTTGAAAAAAATTTGATTTGATATTTTAATTAATTTATTGTTGTTGAAATGTTTCTTGGCATAATTAAGGTATTGTATGCTAGTGACTTCTTGAAAATTAGTTGATTATTATAGTTTTATTTTTTGAATAACAGATGAATATAGTTTGTTTCTTCATGGTTTTTTATTCTGCAATTAAAGAATCTATGAAACAATATACTTCAATTATTTTTTTTTTATCAAATCAAAACTTTCCTTGTGCTTATCAATTAAGAATTTCTATAAAAGACCAGCTACTATAGCAGAGCTATTCAACCTTTTTTACCTTGGGGAACCCTTTGAACTTACTACTTTCTTGAAAGTTCCTCTTGATCAAAGAGAAGAAAAAAAGTAGGATATCAAAGTTTTTTCCTACTCAAATTTTCAAAATTATTATTGCTTCCCTTTTATCACAATAGAAGCACCCTAATAATAGTTTTTTTTTTTTGGTTTTCTAAAATATATTGTATGAAAAATAAACTAAAGTAACAATATTTTAAATCATAACTTAATAAAAAGAAAAGTTTTTTATGACTTGGCTGTGATTTTTTTCATAGCAAAGTAATTTAACGTCTAGAATAATTGTTGAAATATGCAACCTAATTCATCTTCAGCATCCAATCTGTTTCTTCTGTGTTTTGTTTTTGTTTCAGCTTACAAAGAGAAGGATTTTTCACATACATAGGTTGAAACATATGACTTAAGATGTTTCATAGCACTTTTTGCAATTTCTGGATATTTTCTGATATCAATCCAAAAGTGTATATCAACTTGACTAAATTTTTAGTTTTAACCGAGTGTTGGTCGATATATCAGTTTGTTGTCCTTTTTCTTCTATTGGGAGTTTGGAGATGTCACAGTCTTGAAAAGGAATTTGGATCCAAGATAATTTTTCTTTTTGAACGAGGAAATATATGTAAGAAAAGTCTTTTGCAGATTGGATAAATGTTGGACCAAAGTAATTTTTACATTTTTATTGGGACTCACATTACTCTCTACTAAAATATTATGCAAATTAGGAAAGCATTCAATATTATCTTTCAAAATGTTATCTGCCCAAAATTTCAATTTTACTTTATATCTGTAAAATAGTGTTTAAATATGTGGGCAATTCTTTACTTGAGCCAAAGAATATAGACTAATATGTGACTTTATGTATTTTGATTAATGTATTTGAAGCACGTGACTTTCAACAAAATTACTAAAATTTTGGTGCTTTTAGTGATAGTGATTTGGCTCAAACAGTGATCTCTTGCGGAACTTCTTTCAAAGTTCAAAGAACTGCAGAACCCAGGTTGAAGACCTCTCTCTACACTGTGGTATTTCTTGCATAATACTTGACTCTGAAGCAATTTGTTCATTTTGATTTTGTGAATCAATTGTGTGATTACCTGTTTAATTTTTGATAATAGTTTCTACAATCTGTCTCATAAGTAAAAAGCAAGATAACACATCTATAAATTGTTGATATATTGAAAGAAAATATAAATAGGGACACTATTAATAAAAATACTTATACTTTCCCCCTATTGTTTGGTGATATATTTTTTTAGTTGTAAAAACTTAAAAAGGGACATTTGTTGTTCTTATGTAGTTTATTCATATTACATACTCTTAAACAAATCTTATCTACATAGGATTTCTATTGTCTTAGTTCATTTGTTGTGAAGTGTTATTGATATGTCATTGCTTAACTTTTTTTTTTATTTTATGAATGGTAAAATTCTAAGTAATTTAACATTTCATTGCAGTTTCAGTACTTTATGTAAACTATTGATTTAAATTATTCAGCATTATAATTTATGTAGTTTTCATCCTCTACAGCTATATCAATTATTTATTAAATTTAATTTTGGATTGGTGTTTGAAAACTCATTTTTGTACAATTGAATATGTTTAAATTCATGGCTTAAACTATGAAAACTGCTTTTTGTGTATTTTCCATTTCAGTGACTATTTTGATATTGAATTTATTTCTGATCATTTCACTTGAAGAAAATTGCTAAGTCTGTTTAAGATTTATTTTTATTTTTGTTGAATGCATTTACTTAATGTAAACATTGTGAAGCAATGCTGGTATGTTAATTATGTGCAAATTGTTTTTGCATTTCTCTTAGTAAGTTTTGAAAATTTTGCTCAATAATTTTGAAGAATTTTTTTTCTTTATGTTTTAAACATATTTTAGTATAAATTTTAAAAAAATTATTAGTTGTTTTGGCTCAAGTTTAAAGATAATTTTTAATGTTAAAGTAGTTTAAGTGATGAGATATTAAAATGTTATTTTTAATTTTCAGTCTGATGATGCTTATAATCCAGACCGTCTGTATGACTTAGTAGCAGTTGTGATTCATTGTGGAAGTGGGCCTAACAGAGGACATTATATTTCGATTGTGAAGAGTCATGGCTTATGGCTGCTGTTTGATGATGATATTGTTGATGTATGATGAGTATATGTGTATATTTATATAGTCTTTTAAATATTGCATGTATTCAGAAAAGCTGTAATAGTTTGTAAATATATAATTATATCAAATGTGCATCATTTATTTTTTAAATATTTCTTTTCAAGCAAATATTGCTTCAAAATGGGAAACAGTTATTACAAGTAATTTTGGGAGAGTTAAAGGGGAAATTTTCATTTCTATTAATTCTTAGCTATGAGGTTTAAAATGTTTCATGAAAATTTTATTTTTAGAATGTTTTTTTATTGTATGAAATAAATGCATCAAAATAATATTAAAAAAGTATTTTATTTATGAAGAACTATAAATATTTAAATTATATTATAGATATGCTTTTGTGTTGTGGTTTAATTCTCTTATATTGTGCTACTTGGCATTCTGTTAATTCAGATCATAACAATATCAGGTATGTAAATATGAAAGCAGAATTTCTCCATAGATGGCCCTATCTGCCTACTTAGTTAATGCCAAACCATGTCATATGCACCATTTTCATGTTTTGACACCTGACAAAGATTTTCAATTCACAACAATTGAAGTTTCATAATACAGTATATTTTTTAATAGTGTTAAACTTGTTGAATTTTGTGCCTAGAAACTGCAATTTGCAGACAATGTTGATTTTCTGTTACCATTTGAAGAAAACTGCTGCTGAATAGCATTGAATGTTTGTCAAAGTGTATAGTAAGCCTGCTCTAGGTAAATCACTGTGCTTTAAGGGATTTAAAATAATCAGAAGTGGTGATTTTGATGTGAATGGGGAAGACCATCGGAAAAGTTTGAGGACAGCAAATTGCAAGCATTCTTGGATGAGAATGTGTTCAAGTGCAATGACAACTCTCGTATCATTTAAATATGACACAAGTAGCTGTCTCCATATGTTTGAGAACCAGGTGAGGGGGAAATGGGTTCCACATGAACTGAATGAAAGATAGCAAGAAAACCTAAAAACCATTTTCGATATGCTGCTTGCTAGGTACAAAAGAAAGTCATTTCTCTGTGGATTCATGACTGGCAATAAAAGTGGATGTGTTTCGAGAATCTTAAGTGTTAGAGATGATGAGTAACTCCTGGCTCTAATCGACTAAGGCCAAACATCGATTGCAATGCCAGGCATCAACATCGATTGCAATGCCAGGCATCAACATCAACTGCAAGGCCAAATTGCTGTGGATAGATTACAATGCTTTGTGTTTGACAAAATTAGAAGAGTGATCTATTATGAGCCACTAAAACCTGGCGAAACCATCAACTCTGAATTTCACAAACAACCAATGATCAATGTGAATCAAGCTTTACTTGAAAAATGACCAGAATGTTAGGAAAGGCAACAGTGATTTTACTTCATGATAATGCATTATTACACACAGCAGAGCCTATCAAGGAAACAATTGAGTTGTTAAATTTGGAAATACTTTCATATGCACCAACCAGATTCATCAGATTTTGCTCCATCTGATATTCACTTATTTATATCGTTGGGACACGCTCTTACTGAGCAGCATATCACATTTTGCAAAAATGTACAAAAATAGCTCAATGTTTGGTTTACCCCTAAAGAGGAACAGTCTTTCTGACATGGCCTGCATAAATTGTCTGAGAGACAAGGGAAATGTATTGTTCGTGATGGGCAATACTTCAAATAGTTTTTTTCTCCTTTCTATGCAGTGAACGTGTATTTTCTCTACAAAAATTCAGGTTTCATATTTACTTAACTGGTACTTATATTTTATCGTTACCTTTAAATTATAATTTACTTCCATATTTTATCAAGTTCTTAATGTACGAGGTATTTTAGTTTTATTTGTGGCGAATGTAAGTCAGTTTAATGAAATTAGTGGTAAAAATGAGTTATATATAACTTTAGAATATCTTCCAAGATCCTTTTATTATTAGATTGTTTTTATTTTTGTTTTGTTGCATGACAATTGTTATTGCTTCCCCTGATAAGCACATAAAAAACATCTATGAATACAGTTTCAGAGACTCAATGAATATGGACATCAACCCTTCTAAATGTATATTTGGTGTCTCTAAAATAAGTTTCTTGGGTTACGAAATTACTTTTAATGGGCTGAAACCAGTTCCAGAGCAAGTCAAAGTAATTAAAAATTTCCCTCAGCCCAAATCTGCTACCAGCTTGAATCGATTCTTGGGAATGATTAATTTCTTTCATTGATTAATTCCAAATTTTGCCAAAATTCAGCAGCCACTTACAGAAATGCTAAAAAGACACAAAAAGAACAGTACTAAACCTCTTTTTTTTTGGACAAAAGAATCAAAAACCTCAATCACATTCGTAAATTTCTTTACATTAAGTTACATTTTTAGCACATCCTGTTCCTGACGCAAACTTATTAGTAACAAATGCATCGGATACAGCAGTGGTAGCTGTACTACAACAGAAGTGAATTGACTTAAACAACCCCTTAGTTTCTTTTCTCAATCATTGAGAGGATTCCAAAGAAAATATAGTGAATATGACAGATAACTTCTCGCCATTTATTTAGAAGTCAAGCATTTTAAATACATTTTAGTAGGACACCCTTTAATGATTTTCAGAGATCACAAACTGCTAACTTTTGCTTTCACACAAGATATAACAAAAGCATATCTGTGATAGTTTTGTTACCTAGATTTCATTGCCCCGCACACAACAAATATTCAATTTATTCATGGTAGAGATAAAGTTGCATATACTTTATCTAGAATTTGTACTGTTGATTTCCCCTTGCCTCTAAACTATGACTATTTTGCTGAGATACAAGATGATGCTGATTTCATTCTTCTTAAAGGGAATCCAAATCTAAAACAAACTTTCGAATTCTTCAAAAGAAATATATTGTGATGTATCTAGTGAATAAATCAGATCTTACATTCTTTAGAATTTCCAAAAAAGCTTTTGAAGCTTGTCATCAACTTTCATATCCAGGCTTAAAAGCAACTACAAAACTTGTTACATTTGGCCTAACATTAAGAAAGAATGTCAACAATCGAAAATCCACAGGCACGCATGTTCTGCTTTAGAGAAAATCTTGATGCCTAATAAAAGATTAAATCCCCTAAAAGTAGACATTGTAGGACCATCACCAATATATCAAGGATATAGATATGTCCTCACTGTGATTGACCGATTTATTTATTGGATTAAATCTATCTCATTACAAGACCAAATTGCAGAAACTGTAGCAAAAGCTCTAATTTCAACATGGATATTGCGATTCGGAATTCCTGCAAATATTATGACAGATAAAGGAAGACAATTTGAAAGTCAACTTTTCTAAACATTGGTAAAATATTTTGGATTAAAGCAAACTCAACAACTGCATATCATCCACAGGCTGATGGACTAATAGAATGACACCATCTTTCCATTAAAGTGTCCCTCAGATGTTATCTCTCATCATTGGCTAGGGTTGAAAACTTATCACTTGTTTTGCTAGGCTTTTGCACTGCTAAAAAGCAGGATTTAGGTTGTTTGTCTGCAGAGCTGGTGTATGGTTCACCACTGCAGTTGTCAGGAATTTTTTTCGCAACATAAAAAATCTAAGCCAGAGAGTACTGTGTTCATGAATCTCTGAAAAGTTTGAGTTGCATTTCGTAAGCCAAATATCATGTAAGGAAATTCAGAAAGTCAAAACAGTATTGTTATTGCAGTTTTTGGAATATCTGCTTCATGAATCAGGATTTGTTGATAGGCTCTGATTAAATCTATGTATGAAAATATTTTAGCATGTAATATATGAGGGCAATCTGTAAGGTAAGGTATTGGACATCTGTCTGGAATTGTCATATTATTTAAAGGTCTGTAACCCCTGCATGGCCTCCATTCACCTCACTTTTTCAGAACAAAATGTAAAGGACTAGGCGAAGCACTTTTTGATGGTCTGCAGAGTCTTTTGCAACATAAATTCAAATTCTTTCTTGGCTGCTTGCATTTCCTCAATTATGTTTTAGTAAAGGGGGGGGGGCTTTAATTGCAATAAAATGCTCTATATTATGATTTTTTATCTTTATAATGGCAATATTTGGGTATAAAAGGTTTGGAAAATCAAAGAGGAGGTCTTCATACCAATTTGGTTTAATACTTGAAATTTGTGATTGTATATCAACATGAGGTATGCACTTTGTAGTCAGGGATGCTTTCCCATTAATAAGACAATGATTTTTAGAATCTATTAGCAAGTTGAAATGGCTCAAAAAATCAATTCCTATTATTTGTCTTTTTCACATTAACAATTACAAACATCCAGTTGAAAGTCCTTCGCTAAACGATATTTATACGTAATAATTTCTAACTGTAAGTTTTTTATTTTTGTACCGTTTGCTGCAAAGAGTTCAAGTTTGTTGGATTTTCTTTTTTTCTGTATGAGTAGGAGGGAAAACAGAAATGTCAGCACCTTAATCTATGAGAAATAGTGTTGCTGATTCTTTATCAGAAATAAATTGGTGACTTAGCTCCATTCCGTGACTTCTGATTGCCTTAGAAAAACAGGGAGTTAGTTTAAAGTCTTTGAATCTTCCAGTTGAATTTTTAATGTTATCTTGCATGGTTGTAAGCATTTGAAAGCTTTATGGCCAAATTTTTTATAACAGCAGATGGTATTGCTATTAAAAAAATTGCATCTTTCTTGGCATCTTGAAAAAGATCTTGACCTATGACGATATGTTTGGTGAGGTTGTCGATTCCATTTTGTAAGGAGAGTTCAGAAATCTGAGTCTGCAATTTTTCTAAAGTGAGATTCTCACAAGCATTTTCAACTGAACTTGTAATATATGTTGGAAGATTTAATTCCCATATTTGTCTGCAATAGTAGGATGTTTTTTAAATTATCATTTACAGGCAAAATACTTTATGTATTAAATGGTACATGTGGCAGCCACAAAGTTTTCAAAACTATGTTCACTTACTTTCTCTCCTGAAAGATTATGCATTTCACAAAGTAGTTGAGGTTTTTTATCACTCAGTTCTAAATCTGTTAGAAACTTTTGAATTCACTGAATTTCACTTTTGGTGAAAACAGATATGGGATGATATTTGATGGTGTCATATTTATCATTAGCTGGTGGATTTTTCACAATATCCGAAATTCAGGAATTAATTTCAGCTTCTATCGTACTTATAACGATATATTTAGTCTGATTGTAAATGTAATCTTGTTATTTCGCAACTGAGATTCGATCTGTAAGAACCATATTCTAGTGTCTCTTTTCCAAAATGGCGGGACCTTAACACTAATACTTGCAATGGAATAGGTAACGTTTTCATCCTTTTTATAATTTCAAATTTTGAATCTTCAGAAATATTCTCCATTAGTTTTATTTGCAATGAATGTCAGTCAGTTTAGTGGAATTAGTGGTAAAATTGAGTCAGATATTACTTTAGAATATCTTCCAAAACCAACATTTTATTTTCAACACATTAGCTAATTAAATTTTTATATCTGTTTACAGGAAACATTTCATATTAGCAAAGAAATTAATTTCTAAATAAATCGTTTGCTAAAAGTTATTATTTGGCAAAGAATTATCTTACTATTAATCAACACAAAATAATTACAAATGATTAATAACTAATAATTATCTTCATTTTAATTATATTTTTAAATGTGCAAAAATATTTTCCCTTTTAAATTAAATCAGTTATCAAGAAAAAAAAAGAGTTTTCTCTACAGTATGGCTCTTAAATAATAAACCTTATGAGTACAGCATCCCAGTGTTTGACCATTTGCCTTATTCACTGGATCTTGCTCCATGTGAGTTCTACCTGTTTCCTAAGGTGATATCTGTATTAAAAGGAACAAGATTTGATTCTGTTAAAGATGCGAAAGGGAAGCTCCTTCAAGATGTGTCCCACATTCTGAAGGAGCTGACTGGACTTCCAGCACTGTTTTGAACAATTGGAAGATTTGCTTGGAGCATTGTAGGGATAGAGGAGGGATGTATATTGAAGGTGATACTGAGTAAATATGTATGTATGACATCAAAATAAAATGTTTTATTGTGCCAGTCTCGTTATTTAATTGTCAGACTGCATAATTCACTTGTGTTGATATTTATGTTTCGAAATGTTTGAGCTTCAGACTTCTCAGTTTGTTATGACATCTTCAATGAATTTACTTTACATTATTATTTGTTAAGTCTTTAGTTTTAGTAAAGTGCATGAATAATGAATTGATTTAAGGAAAGAATCAATTAATGGAATGTTTCTGATCTGGTAACTATTGAAAATACTTTGAATAGTTAAATGAAAATACTTTGCATTTCATATTATAAACTTATGTCTTTTAATTTTAAATTTATTCCAAATATCATTTTTGGGTTTATTAATTTAAAAATTTTTATTTCGCATTTTGAAACACAATTTAACAACATGCAGTGTTCTCAATTTATATGTATTTATTTTGAAAAAAGTTATGTATTAAAATCAAAATATTTATTTTTATATGTAGAAAATTGATGCCTCAGCAATTGAAGATTTTTATGGGCTTACATCTGACACACAGAAAACATCAGAATCTGGATATATTTTATTTTACCAGTCCAAGGAGTGATTGATAATATGTATTAAAGTAATGAGGATTTTATGGCAGCATTTGCAGTTATCTGTTTATATGTAAATTATATTGAGTGAAGCATAGAACTTTTTTAAATTGCTCACTCTTGTGATGATATTTAGCTTATAGTTTATTTAAAATGAAGTATATTGCACTTAGAACCTTTGTATAAAATAGTTTGATTTATAAATGAATTCACTTTTGTTGCATTTGTTCATTTAAGAGTTTGTTATATATTTTATGTAATTAATGTTGAAAAAATCAGTATGGTGTTTCACACAGTATTTATTGGAAACTCATTTTTTTTACATCTAAGATTAAATCTTTTCTTGCATCTGTTATTCTTTTCAGTAAAGTGAGTAAGATCTTAAAATGCATTGAAATTTTTTTACTCCTCAAGTTAATTTGTCTTCCAGAGTATTTATTATATTATTAAAAATAGCTATTATATATTACTCTTTAGACATTATATATATTTTACAATGAATTCTATGTTTTTGACCGGTGTATATCTGTATGCGATGTATGGAAAACTATGTGTATAGGAATTTAAAAATGTCTTTTTGTAAGACTGTTGTAGAATAAAAGTTTTATTGTAAATATTTCAACTACATTTTGATTTTTTAATGAAATTTATTACTTTGAATCTGTCAATCATATTACTTATGTAAGAAAAAAAAAATTCATATGAATAATGCATGCTAATCATACAAATTAGAATTCATTCAATGTATTTACTTTACTGGAATTGAAGTCTTTCTTTAGAAAATTATGAATATTTTTTTATTAAATATGTTGCATTTCTGATATCTTGCATCTTATATTGATAAAAATAACATTGTAACTGAATATTAAAACATTTGTATTACATTGTTGTTTATTAAAAGATATACATATATATATATATATCAAATTGGTTCCCTGTTTTAATTATGTAAGGATTATAAGTACAGGTATCCACCCCAATGTTGAATTATGTGTTTTATGGCACCTTAGTTACCTACTACATTTATTAAGTGCTGTTTGAAATGTTCTTATTCTAAGTATCTTTTTACTTTCCCAAGATACGTTTTACTGTAGAAATGAAAGTATTTTTTTTCTTATGAATTGGTTAGCCAGCAAAATAAATTCCTTGAATTAGGCATTTATACTTTGTTTTATTAGAGACTATGAAAATTTCAAGCAGTGCAATTTTTTTTTAACTTTATTCGATTTATGAGATTCAAAGTTAAAAGTGAGGTTTTAAAGTATTATAAGTTAAAGTGAGTGAATTATTATAAGTGAGCTGTTTTTTTTTTTTTTTTTTTGCTGAGTTATGTGTATATATAATTATAATTTATTATCAACTAAATGAGGACTAATGACATGTACCAGGTGGTTATCTCTATTTGGAAGCTGTATGTTGCTTGAAGGAATAACCCAAATGAAACCAAAATAAGTACACTTACTATCAGAGAAAGGTAAAGAAGAATGGAATAATAATAATAAAAAAATAGTGCTGCAATCGCCCTCAGACGACACTCCCAGTGCAAATATTGTAATCATCAGCAAAATCAAGAATCAGTAATTTCTGTCAATAACGTGCTAAGAGACACTTTTTAGTTTGCCAGTTCATGCTTTGATTTTAAAGCTATTCTACAAAAATAGTTCAAATGCTGCAGTTGCTTTATATGAATTTAGGTGTGTGAAAAGAATGCATAAAGAAAAAGGTCCTGTGACACAGTTGAGTGAGAAAAACGGTAAATTTCGATGAGACTAGATTCTTTATTGTAAAATGTGAAAGGGAGAGGAAACCAGAGAGAGTACCATTTCCCATACAAGAATAAATTGCCACTGCAATTGTGGAGTCATCAGGGACTCCGTAAGCTGGTCCTAATGCATATGGAACTGCTCAAGAGTTGGATATTCCATAGTATTCATGAGAAAGGTAATCCAATTTTATCTGCATAAAATTAGTTATCAGCAATTGTTACTAGTTGATGCACAGTAAAGATTGGATTTTACTCTAACCATTTTAGCACAAATGGATTTAGATGAGGCCATCCGATGGAAGCTTTTATGGAGAGATGAAGCCCACTCTCATTTGAATGGGTATGTCAACTGTAGAGTATGGACTGTGGAGCCACCAAATGTTATTCAAGAAAGTCCTCTCTAAAACTCATGGTGTGGTGGGGCTTTTACTGCAAGTTTCATTATTGGTCCTTATTATTTTTTGAGAAGTTATGGTCATCAGAACCTGGAACACAATATTTAGTTACTGCTCAACAATACCAGTGCATGTTACAAACATTTGTAGTTCCTCAACTGCAACAAAGACAAGACCGTGTCTTTCAGAAACACGATTTATGCAAGGTAGATCCCCTCTCTTTTCTGGATGAGCAGTACAATAGTTCTTTTGTCAAAATTTCATAGATGATTGTGTAATAAGCTTGCATTTTCTTATGGCATGGCCTCCTCAATCCCCTGATATGATAGATACCATGGGATTTTTGACTTTGGGGATACTCAAAATCTAATGTGTGCCGTGGAGGTGTTGCAAACCTCAATGGCCTAAAAGATTACATGTGCACCACCTAGATTGTGTCCTTGAGTATAATGGCCATGGGGAACCTGAACTTGATCAACTCAGCCATGCACAAGCATAATCATATTTGTAATATTTTCCAATAAATTAGGTATACTATTCAGTTTCATACTTTAATTCTTTGTTCTTGTATTACACATTTAGTACTTAAAAGCGCCTTTTGTTTGCAATTGTTTTGCCAATATTTTTTATTCCATTCTTCCCCTTTCTTGAATAGTAAGTGTACCAATTTCAGTTTATTCCTTCAAGCTACAGACAGCTTCAAATAGAGATACTTTTTTTTTATTACCATCCTGTATTTATTGACTTGTGTAACTCTAGTACAATATTTATAAATATGGAGAATTGGGCAAATTAATTTTTAAGGTTTATACATTTTTATTACTAGAGCACCATATGGGAGCCATATCTAATCTCATCTTGTAAGATGAGTAATCAGAAATGCCGTGCTACTGAAATATTTTATATTTGAAGTATTTAATGGTTGAGATAATCATAAGCAAATCATCCCAAGTTATAAAACAGTTTATTGCTATTGATATCTGGTTATATATATATATATAGTGTAGAGTGTTACAGAATAGGTAATATATTCAAAATTGTTCTTTATTCTCCAATAATTATTCTGGCTATTGAAGTAAAAGCTTTCAAATAATCATTCTACTTTCACATCATCAATAGTTGAGCCACAAACTATGATCATTGATCTATAGCAATTTTCTACAATTTCAAACTTTTAGCAACTCTAAATTTAAATTCTGTGTTTATTTAATTTTTATTAAGAAATTTGTTTATTTCTAAAACATAACTCGAAACGAGTATTTTCCTATTAATAAATCTCTGCATTGATAATTTGGTAAATATCACAAAATAGCACTAACTAGTGGTATATGAGGGCAAAATGAGTTAGGTGCTCTTGTTAAGATAGCAAATGATATTTTTAAAAATTAAGAATAATTTAAATTTTATTGTGATTTTACAAATAGTGTTTGAAAATTAATACCAACTTATGCTAATTTTTAATCTTGAACCCCCCCCCCCCTATAATTGACAAATATTTGAATACAAGTTTTTCAATATGTTTATGCTAAATAAAAAAAATTACTGAGTGCATAAAATGTCCATTTAATTTTTATTACATGTTAAAAAAGTAGAATAAAATACAAAGTTTTTCTGTATTTCATTTCCTTTTTTTTCTAAATTTTAATTTATATTAA
This sequence comes from Nephila pilipes, assembly GCA_019974015.1. Classification (NCBI taxonomy): domain Eukaryota; kingdom Metazoa; phylum Arthropoda; class Arachnida; order Araneae; family Nephilidae; genus Nephila; species Nephila pilipes. Next base: position 61,142 of record BMAW01106546.1, read on the forward strand.
TAAGAAAGAGGTGATTAAAGTGGACTATATTTGTTATGTATTGAATATGACAGATAATAGCAGGAGTGTAAAATACAAAACTTATAATTCCTTCTAGTGCAGGGATGTGGAGATGGTGGCCTGCTAAGAATTTAGTTGTGACCCACCAAGACTGTTGGAAAACTACGCCTTGAATCGAGATTTCCTTCCCGGGCGTGACTTCGGAATCGTGGCCGGCGGTTTTCATTCAGTCGCAGGTTCGATCCTTGGCCGCTAAAGACTCGCCGTGTATCTGGGTCTGATGCACGTTAAATCTGTTGGGTCCCAAAGTCTTCACGTTGGCGTGGTGCGGAAGTTAGGAGATTTGGGTGCCAGCTGGGGTATCCTCGTCACTTGACCGAGACTCAAAATTACGAGGTCCGTCGCCAATGGCCCTCATGTTGCTTCTATTGCGACTATAATAATAAATAAAACTAAACACCCGTGGGCCACAGAAAATTCGTCTCGTATTTTCCGCTGGGTCTGCAGCGTCAATATGCATACGCAGTGTAGTTATGATGCGCAATGCTTTTTCGGTTGATCTGGTTAATTTCCATTATGTTCTTGCAACAGTAAATATATAAATTTCCAATTTTAGTGAGATCATGAATCCTCCCCCCCCCAAAAAAAAAAAAAAAAAATTGTAAAATCCATGCTGAATGTTTTGTACGAGCATTTAATGAAAGATGGACAAAAAAACTGTTTCCCAATACTGTTTCAAGTGAGAAATTTCCCAAACATTTTGATTTTAAACAATTTTTTGTTTGCTGTTTTATATAACAAGTGAATGTTTTTGATTCGTGTTTTTCTACTAATCCTTTCAAATCTAATTTTTTAAATTGTATATCTAGATTTTCTTTGATTTCGATTAACATTGCTATTGAGCTACATAAAAGCTATCGGAAGAAGGCTTCATAATTTGAGCTTTAATCATTAGATCATTTTTTGGAATTTCAATGTCATATAAATATCTGGATTTTCAATGGAAAATAATTAACTTTTAGAAAACTACTTCAACTTTATTCCATACATTAGATTCAGTTTATGTAAACATTATTTTGTGTATCCTTTTATTACAATATCATTAATTCATTATAATTTAACTTTCATTACTAGAATTTATGAAATGTATGAATTATTTTACATACATTTAAATTAACTGAAAATTAAGATAGAAATAGTCATTCTTATCACTGTATCAACTTCAGACTATTACAGATGATGTTTCAGGCTAATCTGCTCCATTTGGTAGGGCATAAAAAGGGAATCCATTGTCCAGCATTTGTTTCCTCTCTCGTACTTTCTTTGCATACTCTTCTCTGACTTTTAATTTCTCTTGAAGTTCATTTAAGTATTTCTTTCTGGAAAAAGTAACATAACATGTTAACATATTTATTATTAATACCTTCTAATAGTTACGATTTATTGCTGAAATGAATCATGTTCTTTTATTGCATACTCATTGAAGTGAGAATTTTTAAAGTGAATTTTGTAAAATTCTCAATGTTAGAAAAAATTATTTTGTGTTCTCAATGTTTAATAACTGTTGCAATAAAGTAAACATTTGAAAGAATCCACGACTTTGTAATAAAATTTTTAATTATTGTTATAACTATAATTAGATATAGACGCACTTCAAATTATGCGATTAATTTGCAATGCGCAGCTCTCCAGTGCACTTTGAAGAAGATGTAAGGGAAAGAACTTGCAGAATTTTCGTGCCATTATTTCTGCTAGGGAAATCATCGTAGGAAATTTGCTCTTGTCTCATAGAACGCGTGTAATAGAAGAGAATGCCCCGTCGTCAACGGAGGTAGTTCCGACAGACAGACGATTTTACGAGAGGCATGGTGATCGGACTGAGAAGGGCAGGTTGGTCCATACGGCATTTCTCGGCTGACACAGTGCACCGAATAGTTGGAATAAGAAAATGTGGCAAGTTTGAGAGGTGCCGGTGAAGCCAGAGTGACGTCAGCAAGCGTGGATCGACGCATCCGCTGACAAGCGATAGCGAACCTTGAAGCCACTTCTACCTCCATTCTGCAGCATGTTCCAGATACCCTCGATATTCACATATCTACCAGAACTTTCCCCTGTCGATTGATTGCTAGTGGCATGCACTAATGACGTCCGTTAAGAAGACTACCTTTAACCCGTTGAACATATATGCCAACTTCTGCAATGAAGGATTTGGACGACGGAATGGCACAGGTCGTGTTTTCAGATGAGTCACGTTTCTATTTCTCCAATGACAGTCGCCGCGTACGAGTATGGCGTCGACGTGGAGACAGGTCCGATCCGACAGCAATTGTGGAAGCCCCACCTCACAACAACGCGGTATCGTGGTTTGGAGCGCAATTGTGTACGATTCCAGGTCACTTCTAGTTCGTTTTCAGGGCACTATGAAGGCCCAACGATACGTGGATGGTATGCTATGGCCGGTGACACTCCTCTACCTTCAGGGGGTGACCAGTGCATTTTATTAGCAGGATAATGCCCAACCGCACACTGTTCGCATCAGCCAACGTGCTCTGCAAGGTGTACAGAAGTTTTCCTGGACACCTTTCTCTCCTGATCTCAAACCAATTAAACACACTTGGGATGTAATTGAACGTCATTTTCAGACCCTGCCAGGGCTGCGTTCAGAAGACGAACTGTGGCAAATTGTTAACAGGGAATGGAGAGCCACTCGTAATGACGTCATTCGTACTTTCATTGACTCTGTACCTAGACGTGCTGCTACGTGTATCACTGTCCGCGGTTGTCCTACTTCCTACTGAGCGACGCTGTTCTCACTCTGTATATCATTCTAAAATAAAGTTTACTTCTTCGTTGCTATCTCTCTCTGTTTGTCGTGTTTCATCACTTTCTAGCCAATCCATCTTGATGTTGCAATATCAATGTCGTGTAGTATATTAATTTTTTTCAAAATTGTTTGATGCATTTTTACCTATTACTTCCTTTTGAATTATTCACCAAGAATTTCAATAGGAATTGAGAAAAGCGAACATAATTATTACTGCTCATACTCAAATTGCTCACAATTAGAAAATCTTTATTCGAATTCAGTTTTTTCTCTGTCTCATTTTATGACTTAATATCTGAAATAAAATTAGTCAATTTTTCTATAATTTGTGTAGTTACATAGAGATTATATTGATGTTTATAAAAATAGATTGATATTTGAGGAAAATCTAGCAAGAAGACAAAAATATTTAAAAAATTTATTCTAAAAAATGCAAATTAACATTACATAAGTTTTCATTAAACTTGTCTTTCTTAACTTGATACATAAAGAGATGGAATAATACTTAATCATATTTCTTCAAGATGTAATTTCTCTCTGTCTGCACTTACAGTAAAAAGTTAAAATAAGAACGAAATAAGTTTTCCTGGGGCTTTTAGTTCGAATGTAGTTACAAGAATTGTGACGTTGGGCTATTTGCGATTTTCCCTTCACTAGCCTTGGGGACTTTAATTGAGATTTAATGCATGAAATAAATAATATATTCCCATCCAAAATGAAACGTGATTATGCAAATTAAAGGCCGGTAAAAATAAAATGAAGTGAGTTAGATATGACGGTATATAAGTAAATGGAAGTTTAGTGGATAGAGGAAGAGTGGGACTAGCACTGAGTGTATGCCTTACAAGCGATAGATGATATCAAGAGTTGTTACGAGCGATAACGGTCGCAGAAGTTTTGAGAAAGCAAGACAATAGGAGAGGTTTTGGCAAGAGAGTATTAATTCAATATTAGACGAATAAGTGAATTTCTGTAAGGGGGTCACCAAGGAGAGCAAATATTCCTTAGACGTTATATTACAAAGTTGATAAATAAATATTTGTATGAGAGTTGACTTGTGTATCCTTAAGTAGGTTATTGAATTTTAGAGTTAGTTGTATTTGACTGAGTTATGGCACAAGAGTCGTATAGAAGAAGTGATTCGACACAGAATGTTTCAAGAAAACAATTTTCGTAGCTAACTTCAAAAAGGGATCTGTCAATGTTTTTTTGCTTCATTTCAGTCCCTTTTCTCTCATGAAGAATTCCACACCAGCTCTTTTTACAAAGGAAAAAAAAAAAATTAAAAGAAAAAAAAAGAATGGGTATGTTATATTCTGCATAGGGAATCAGCAGGTTGTTCCTTGAAGAATCAAATAATAATTCTGAGTAAATTTCCAAAATATCCAATGTATGAATTGATGTCAATCTCCTTTTACTTTTATAATTTTATCCATTCCAGGAAACATTTTTGAGAGGAAAGAGAGAAAGGAACGATTTGCTATCTCTTTCATAGATTGATTCTATATTCAAAAAAAAGAAAAAGAAACTATTGGTATTGCGCAGGCGTTGTTTGAATGAAGAGTGGTCAAATGCATATTTATTTTGCATTATTTGGCATGGATTGCATTATTTGGAGATCCAAAGCCATCTAGTTAACATGCCTCGGTACCCCAATCCCTCATTATTTTCTTTAGAATAAGCTCAAGAGGGCGATTAAATACATTGAGAGCATATGTATTTCGTAGAGAACTTTAAATATATGCAATAAGAAGTCCAAAATCATGCTTATTAATACACTTCTCAAAAGTGAAATTGCAACACCAAGAAATAATGCCCGTAGCGTCATGCGAATTTCAGGAGCGATAGTGGTGAGATGGATATGCAAATGATTAAATTTGCGCACGCATCTGATCACGTGGTACTCATATTCCGGCTATAAAGACCAGCAATTTTCCTTCTTATAAACAGCATCAGAAGTTTTATTTACATAGCATTTGTGACTTTCGAAGAAGCGTAGAAAATGCCTCTGAGACGTTAGTGAGCTCAATACCATCAGTTAACGACCGGGGAACGTGATCGTATTACCGAACTCCATTAGCTGGGTTTGTCGCTGCGCCCAATAGCAACTTGTGACGTGAGTACTATCCAACGCTGTGTCACACGATGAATTCAGGAAGGTCTACGTGTAGGCCAAAGAGGAAGTGGGGTGCGCAGGTGCGTGCCAGGGCGTACAGACTGGCGTATTCGCCAGTTGACTTTTCGAGATCCTTTCTTCACGGCGCGTGACATCCGAAGTCGGTTACATCCAACAGCAGGTGGATCTGAGTCCACCTAAACCATACGCAACAAATTGCATAAAGTACAGTTGCTTGCACAGGTACCATTAACAAGGTAGCCATTCGCCGTTCAACATAAGGCTAGACGCCTGGCGTGATGTCATCGTCATCGACCTGGAACATCGAATAGCATCGGGTATTGTTCACGGTTGAATCTCGATTCTGTTTCTGGAGGAATAACGGCCGTCCACAGGTATGGCGGCGACCCGGAGAACGTTACGAACTAACCCATGTAGCCGAGCGTCAAACCCGTCCTACACCAGTCATAATGGTTTGGGGTGTCATAATGTTTCATCACAGGATTCCTCTGGTACACATTGAAAGCAGTTTGACAGTGGACACTACGTCACACAAGTTGTGGAGCCTGTTGCTCTACCCTTGTTGCAGGGCTCACCCAACATAACATTCCAGCAAAACAGTACCAGGCCGCATGTCGCACGGTGAACTTTTAACTGCCTGACTGGATTCGACATCCTTCCATGACCAGCAAACTCTCCAGACTTGAAACCCATTGAACACCTGTGGGATTTAGTTGGACGTCAGATGAACCGAGGACCACTAGTGCTAACTGTGGATGATCTGCACACAGCAGTAGATATGGCTCAGCAACGTTTATCTCAAGCAACCATAAATGGACTAATTGATAGAATGCCTCGCCGGATTAAGACCTATATAGCTTCCCGGGGTGGGCACATTAGATACTGAATAAATTGGTTTATAATGATTTAATTTGTCATTTTTTTAATCATTTTGCATATCCATCTCACCACTATCGCTCCTGAAATTTGCATAACGCTAAGTGCATTATTTCTTGATGTTGCTATTTTGCTTTTGAGGAGTATAAAAAAAAAAGGAAAATACTAAAAAGTTCGAATTGTTATTTTATCATAAGCCGTTAAAACATTTGATTGTATTAAATATTTCGTCAAATATTCAGAATATTCAGGTGCAGTATAAAGTTTTATTGGTACTCTGTTCGCGACCCCTTAAAAATTGATTTTTCAAGAACAATAATTTTTGTTCTTGAATCGTCAATTTTCAAATTATTTTAAAGAATTGTATTAAAAGTAATAATGCAAAACATAAACATTACCTGGATTTAGATATTCATGACATAATACTAATGATGTTTAATTAATGTGTTCGTAGAATTTTCTTAATTGAAAAATTTTAAATGGTTAGAATTTAAAACAAAATTGTTGAAAAGATCCATTTTTCTCTTTCCAATCACTGAGAAAGGAATACATTGAAATGATCAATTTAAGGCAAAAAAAGTCATACGTACTTTCAGTTTTGTGTTTTATTGAACAGCTTTTCAAACCTGTTACAATTTTTTTCTACATCACTTAAAAACCAAGGAATTAAATTGCACGAATATGTAAGGAGTCCTTTTTTTTTAAAAAAAAATATCATTTAGAGAAAAATTATACCCTTTTTAACTTCAGTTTCTATGTAAATAAACAATGTTTATCTTATATTTGCAATAAATTACTTAAGTCTTAGAAAATTAATAAATTTATAGAGAATTTTGAAGAAATTTGAGAAAAATTTCAAAACTGTTACATAAAAATCTACTGATCTAATTTGTGAAAATTTAGTATAAGAAAATCCTTATGCATATATCTATAGCATGAACTAAAATCTTTTGGCTGCTTAAATAAATAAAAGTTTCAGAGCTAGTCGAAGAGCTATTACAAGAATTTTGCCATATTTTACAGCATTGTTATACAAATAATAGACATTAATTTTAAAATATTCTTATTATGAACCTTATTTTAGTTTACACCATAGAAAACATTATGAGAAAAGATAGTGCCAAGTTTCAAAGAAATTTTTGTAATATTTTGAGCTATCAGTTTCGGAGTTTTTTAAATATGCATGAAAAATGATTTTGAGGAAACGCATTTTTAGAGCAATTAATCATATATTTTCTATATATACACAATTACTTAAAATTCATTAGTTTTATAGCGTACACCTCTCTGTTTATTCATTTTAACCATTTTTTTTTTCCTTTTTAGCTAATCTATTTTTTTCTGGCAACTTTTATCGCTGACAAAGAATGTCGTTTTGATTCTGTTACTCGAACTTCATCACGTTTCGCAAAACTTTTTAATGTAAATACTCCAATAGGCTCACTGAAATGTTCCAATATATTTAATAATCTCTAAAATCCCTTATTAAACTGAATTACTGCCATGTATCTTTCTACTCGCAGTGCATTGCAACGTAAAAGTCTTTTGGAATGAACTTCCACAGAATTCCATTGAAGCATTCGTTTGCATTTTGAGTATTTTCTGGTAAGCATTTTTCTAATAAGGTTTTATCACATAACTTCATGTATATTGGTTTGATAATGTTAATCAGATTTTGTGGGTGGTCCTTTAGACTTATCCTTGTAAATTTGTTTATCGTTTGATATGGTTTGTGAATATTTGCACCAGCTCTCCGGTCCAACAGGGCGTTTTCTGTGCATTGGTTGTTTTGCACTTGAACAACAGTGAAAAAAATGCCACAATTACTGTACGTTTCATACCTTCTAAATCATTCACATTGTCACGGATAGCGATGCCATAATAATTTTGTAAGTTATCGATGAAGGTATTCGTCAGCTTTCATCGTTCTCCAAGGCCTTTTCGTTTTGATTTTAATTTTCTTAGTCTTGATCCAACAAATTTTTGTATATGTCCAATACACTCTTTCTTTGTACGGGGGATTCTGACCATAAATATCTTTTACAGTATCATACCTCTTTGAGTCTCTGTCGCCAAAAAAGTTTGCGTATTGTAATTTCCTTAATTCAACAGATCATTAAAAAAGACGATACACACCACCAAGCTCCATAGCACCAGATGACTCTGTATGTTTTGCATAGTTATGAATGGTAATTAACTCTCTATTTTTTGAATCGCAATGTCTACATGCAAAACAGAGACACACCCATTCAAGGATAAATATTCTCTCCGTTGCCAAGTGCATTAAACTAACACACCACATTGAGATAATTCAATATCATTTCCATTTCTTCAAATTTCCAATGCAAATTCATTCATTATATTACCAAGTAGAAACTTTAAGCTTTTTCTTAAAAAAACAAAACGCTTTCTTCGATGGAACATTTACATTGATAGCAGAACAAAGTTTTTTGGCAGCAGACTATTCTTTACCAATGACTCTCATACCAAAAACAAATGGAAGATTAATATTCTGCAATTTGTTTGTTTGTTTAGTTTGATTAATGTCACAATGCAATTTGTTTACTTTTCAGAATTGCAGAAAGGGAAGAAATAGTCAGTTTTCACATTATAAAGTCATGTTCATGGCTAATGCAAACACAGATTCTTATACTACATTAACTCTTCCTTCATAGATACATTAACATTAACTCTTCATTCAAGATAACATACTTCAAGATAATAAAGAAAAGTTACAATACTCAAAATTTTTAAGTTAAAAATAACATTTTTTGGAACACCTGTAGGTTTTAAAGAATTCATTAACTTTTTTTCACTCACAGTCGAAATATCTAAATCGGTGCTAATTTTTTCGTTCTCGGAAACTGAACTGACATTTCCTTTGAATTGACGTTTTCTGCAATAACATTTATTTTTGTTATCTCCTAATGCAATTAAAATACTAAACTAGGTAATAATTCAGTAATATTGTATCAAATAAAAGTTAATAAACTTTGTTTTACAACAAGCACAGCTATCATTGTATCAAGCTGCACGCAATTAAAAAAAGTATTGCCAGATTTCATTAAATTCTACATCGTCAGACAGTACCAAAATGAATAATTATTTTAAATATTATATCAAATGTTTTTTAAAATTATATTTAAAGAAATATAGTATTTCAATTCTGTTCGACAATTTTAAAAAGCATTTAAATACTGACTTCTGTCATTTAAATACCCACATCCGGTTTTTCGAGCTAAACTACTTCTTTAATATCTTGGCTTTTAAGGGGCGTAGAAACAAAATAAAGACAGATTTATGAAGCTAAATAAATGTTTTATATGTATTCAATAAAATAAAAAACTGAAAACATGATTTTTTTTTTAAAGAAAATTGACCATTTCAATGTCAATTCCTTTACCTTTAAAAATTAGTAAATCTAGAAAAACCGTAAGTGGGTGTTTAAATCATTTAATCATTTAAATCATCAGAATGCGGGTTATCATTTTTAAATCATTAAAATCATCATGTGGGGAATCAGTTAAATCATTAAAATTATCAAGTGGGGAATCATATAAATCATTAATTCATCTGGTGGGGAGTCAATACAATCATCAGATACTTAATTCATTTAAATCATCAGAGGTCGACATTTAAATGCAAAAAAAGAAAGAAAAAAAAAGGTACCATTTTTTTAAAACAAACTTTTGAAATAATATTTAAAATAATTACGCATTTTGAGAGTATTTGACAACGTAGAATTTAATTAAATCTGGCAATACTTGTTTGGCTTACTTCCAGCTTGATTTGTGTTAGTGATAATAATTCTGCTTGTTTAGTTGCAAAGTAAATGTTATTAGTTTTTATTTGATAGAATATGAGAGAATTATTAGCTAGTATTAGTATTTTTGATATAGTTATAGGAAACAACAAAAACAAAAGTTATTCCGGTAAGCATCAATTCAAGGGAAATATGTTCTTTAGTAAAATTTCAATTCCTGAAAACGAAAAAATTAGTGTAGATTTAGCTATTTCAAGTGTGAGTGAATCAAAAATTAATTCTTTTAAAACTCATTCTTCCCCTGACTCCACGGAGTGAGGTCGTTTCCGTTGCTCTTATCTGGAACTTCACTCCCGATGGTATTCCTGACCCTTTCGACCGGCAGAGACCGATGACAGCCGGCCCGGCCAATTTACACGTGTTGTAAGTCAACTACAATCTGTTCCCATCGACTCTCATAAGAACTTTTTCATGCAAGTTTTTTCTTGTATCTTCTTGTGACTTTCCCTGCTACAAATTTTAGTGAATATTTAGACTGTTTTTTTTTCTTGGACTTTCATATGCCAACCACCTTTGATGGGTTAGCGTGCTAGTGGGCACTATGCGCCATTCAAACCTTGTGCGTTCTTAGGACAATTTTTTAGTTCATAAAATTTCACTATCCTGTATTCATTCCTGTGGATTACCATGCCACGCTACATGGAACTCAAATCGACTGTTGCTGGACTGTTGAAACCAAAGGAGGTAAGTGCCATTTTCGGTGATTCGATTATTACTCCTGAAGACTGTAAAGATTTTTTCTCTAATCACAACTTATGCACTCTTCTTTAACTTCTCCCCTTCTTAAAAAAATTTATTGATTTTGTTGAAAATGGTTTATATTCGGAGTGCCCACCAGTGTTTTCGAAACTCTTAAAATATTATCAAACGAAATAGGAAACATGACATAATTTGTGATATTATGAATCATCTTAAAAATAAAAATCAAATTCTAAATATTACTGTCTCCAATCTAGAACTCAAAATAAAACCGATGGAAAAATCTCAACAGGAAGCTAATGAAAAATTTGACTGTAAGTAAAGATAATGAATTTCACGAAGTAAAAAGTAAAAGAAAGTTAAACTCTCTCAAAAGAATTACAGATACGAACTCAAATTTTTTTTAAAAAAAGCCAGGAATTTAACCTTCCATTAAACAACAAAAATTCTGAGCTCTCTGATTAAGATTCGGACATCGAGATCAATGATGATTTCATCTCTGATAGGGATGATATCAATTCTCAAGCAGTTAGTAGTGATAAAAATAAAAATAAAAAAATAATACTGATGAATACGACTTAGAATTCCCCGACATATTGAAAGAGGAAGCTAAAAAAATCTTGTTGTAGCTTTTTCTTGTTGTAAGTATGTTTCTCTTGACAGCCAACTGTAACCCTCTGCGTTGTAAATCCATATCGATACAAAGAATAAACGCGATTTGAAAAATCTTGTTTTAATAAAGTTCATCATTTAAGCAACCTGATCCTCTTAAATTTTGTTCTCTTAAATTTTCTCCCAATGTTTTTGCCATGAAGGTCTCCTTACCAAGAAAGCAGTGAGTAACACTAATATTCTCATTTTGTTTTTTACAAAAGATATCAGGTCCTTAACACAGCTTACGATGGAAAGGGTTCCATCTGTACAAATGCCTACTCATGACTTCTATGTTAACTTCCATTTAGCTTGATTGTTTTTCAAAATGTTAAAAGATCCTCACCCTTTGAAAACACACTTAATTCTTTGCAAAAACGAAACTGATCAACAATTTGATTTTCTTTGATAAAATAGAAAAATGGGTTACGCCTTGTTGGTAATGTCTATTGACTCATAAATTTATGATTCAAAATTTGAATACTGAAGTTTTTACTGCATATATTTTTCTCGATATCAGGAAACATTTCTGTAATATGCCCATAATAGTTGAACAGAGGAATCTTGGACAGGCAAAGTGGAATTTTGAACTCACCTAAAGTCTGACTTTCAAATTTTTTGCAATCAGTTTTGAGACTTGAAAGAAATTATTTGAGCCTTATCAGATACAGTCAATCGCTTTTGTATTGCTCTTCAGACAATCTCTTGAAAAAACTTACAGATTTATCTTATAAATTAAGAGTGTATAGTTTTAAAATGTTTATTCAATTAAATAGGAAGTAATGATCCGTTTGCTCTTTTACATTCACGCGACAAAGGATAATCTTCACTTCCATTCTAAGTGGTACAATACAAATACAATAATAATAAGTTAATACAAAGCTTAAATAACATGGAAAAACCTTATCAAACCTTTTTCGTGCGCTTTTTCGCTGTTTAGTAATTTTTTTATATGAAGGAAGAAGAGGAAAACAACCAGAAAAGTTAATTTTTTTATAATGAAAGCTGCATTTGAGCGGAGAAATTGACACAAAAATAAAAAAAGGTATTTGAATTTTTTTTATATATCTAGACGCCTTTTATCTAGACAAAGAAAGATTCTGAATTTTTTGGGAACATTCAGAATTTCTCTTTGAGAACCACTGTTCTAAATCAAATTTTTGAGTTATTATTTTCGAAATTTCCCAAAAAATTAATTTTGAAGTAATCATATTTGAAATTTATGCCTATTGTTGGCATTGAAACAAAAGTTGTTTTGAAAGGTTGCGATATTAAATATTTCAGCTTCCATTTTTCTGTCGAAATTCCAGTTTAAAATCTAGTCTGATACTTTAACATCTGAGTTTTTAAAGAAAGTCTGACGTAAGTGGCGAAAATAATAGTAAAATTTTATCTAAAAAATCAAGTGTGACAAAGCGAAACATTTTGATAAGAAAAGGACTACTAATTAGTAACTCATTATAGAGCTTGTATGAAATCAAAAATGAATCGGATTTTATTTTTTACTTAAAAGTGAAAAAGAGTTTTTAATCAAACTCATTAGAGGCCATACAAAGGGCTACAGCAATTCAGTTTCGAAGGAATCTTGCGAAGATTAAAACTTGTCCTGAATTTAAATAGAATTATAATTTATTTAGGAGTAATAAAATAAGTAACAAAAAGAACAATGACGAATTGAATCATATTGAAACATAATTTTGATCTTCGGAAACATTTTGGGGAAATTAGTGAGGCTCAAACGAATAAAAATATCAAGTGCAAGTTATTTCTAATTTAATGAATATTAGAGCCAAATGGGTAAAATAATTTCTGAAAAATAATGCGGTAAAAGCAGAGAAAACTGTAATCTGAGAATATTCCTTTATTTACATTTTCAGTTAAAGTGTAAAGAGCAAACTAATATTGTGCTGAATTGAAATTACTTTAAGTTATTAATTAGTCAGAATTTGACGGAAATTATTTAAATGAATTTAAATTTTGAAAATTCTTCGATATTTTTCTCAATATCAGAATTTATAAATACTGATTTTAATATTCGCACTTTTTTTATTCTATTAATTTCCTTTTAATTCTCAAATGTTAAATAAAATTCAAATGTATCCACATAAGAGAGCAAGGCCTGAAAACATGCATGTTGCTCTAATACGGAAAATAAAATTGAAATTTCGTAACACTTGTGCCCCATACGTAAGTTTAATGTATGAATTTCAGTAGCTGTTGAAAACACTTTTTGGATTTCTATTCTTTAAGTGATTTACAGTACAAATAATAGAGTGCAATTTTACAATAGGTTACTTTTATCTCAGACCCAAATTTTATTCATGAGAAGGTATCCTGGTTTGTAGTTTGGAGGATTTCTATACTTAAAATACAGCTTGACTCCTTATATGGAGTCGTAGAGATGTTGAGAATGAGTTCAGGTTCCGCAATTTCCATTGATGTTAAGTCAATTATTCCAAAAGTATTGAATTTCTTATGAAAATATAATAATTATCTCTATACCTCCTAAATAATGTAAGTGATATAAAAGTAGAATTCAAAATGAACTTCCAAAAATGACACCTGCTTCAGTAAAATAAAATATGACGCATTGGTGCCTTACAGGATACATACTGTAAAATTTCTTTGAATAAAGGAATGAGAAAAGGAAACGTGCACCTGCTTTCTGTCGTAGTCTGGATTTTTTTCTCGAGTTTCTGCCTGTTGATTTCTGCTTGTTGCTCAGCCATATTTTGGATATCATGACGGTCTTTTACTGCGATTTTGTTAAGCTTCTCTTCAGTTCTTTTCTGAAACGAAAGAAACTCTGGTTTAGAATTTTTTAATCCTACCATTGCCTCCGCTCATATAAATTGAAAATAAGTTCTAAAGTTTATTGAAGAATGATAATAGGGGCTATTTCTGAGGTGTAAATAAAGTTTTGAATAATCTATTGTCGACAAAAAAATTTCGTTTTCTTGTCAATTAGTTTTCCATTAAAACTTTGAAAAACCTTATAAATAATAGTATTTTAATCTTTATTACAATGCTGGACACCAAAAATACAATACCATGAAGAAAGAATCTAAACGGGGGGGGGGGATTCTTATCTCGTATACCGAGATGCGAATGATTAGCGTTTCAGCTCAGATGCACATCAAGGGCCCCTGTAGCGCCACAAACAAGCGCTATATAAAAGAATGACGTTTTGAAGTACAATAGGCAAAAATAATAAGCAAAGCTAAGTTTAACTCAACGGCAACAAAACAAGAACAAATATTTCTACGCAACTAAAAAAACCTTTCTTTCCCTCAGATGTTAGCACAGTACAGCACCAGCAACCCCAAAGGATATATACGTAAATGCAAACCTCAGCGGAATAATCAAAATTCAAACATAAATATCTCAATTAACGTTTGTAAAACTTTCGTCGACATCCTCAATAGAATCACGGGAATTTTTAAGCAACTTCCGAGAATTCAAAACACAATGTTTAATAAAGAAGAAATGGAAGTATTAATTGAGATGAAATCATTGATGAAGATAATAGCATAGGAAGTGGGCCTTAGATGTCACTCTTTTCCCTCAAATTCCCTCTTTCAAATTTTTTTTTTTTTTATTTCGAAAAATTTTCAAGAAGGGCAGCCATGATAACCATTCAAGACCGACTCTGCCCAACATCATTGCAATTCATTCCCTCACTTTGCCTCTATTCTTCCACAATATTTATTTTAGTAAGTTTAACTTCCATTTCTCCCAAGAAACGTCTTAGCTTTCTATAATTCGGAACAGATGAGTGCTACGCATTCCAAGTGCCCGTAAGTATGCAATATCAACATCAGCGTTTTTAAGTACTGTAATTGCTTTTTCATGCTGTTGTTTTGAGTAAGCAGCTTCAATACGGATCGAAGCTTCGAACATCACTGATGTCGGCTTGAGCATCATTAGAGCTCGTTTCTTAGTTTGACCGAAGGAAGAATTATGGCCCATAGGGAATGTGAATATTCTTCCGAAAAGTCTGTGATTGTGTCGGATAGCAACATTGATGTGGATTTCTAATCGATGAGTGCAGGAAAGAATGACTGACCAACGGCACCGATTGCTCTCGCCTCGTCGCACTACTTCTCATAAGGAAAAGCATATTGTGCGCATAGCAGAGATGGATTGCTCTGCCATATCAGGAGCCATATCACAACAAATATAGTCTGTGGCACAACAATCGATGATCGTATGTACCATTTGAAGCCTTTTGGAGAGCCTTGGAAGGGCAGCAAGGTGTCCATTGCTATAAATACCTCTGTCTCAGAACCACAGCCGTTTGCATTTATATTGGTACATTGAGTGGTGGACATGGACAACCGAATGGCATGGCGTGTTTACAGATTAATAACGTTTTTGCTTGAATACCATGCTGATGGTCATATTGGTTTTACACTCGATATTACGGTTTCAAGGTAGTATTGGATTCCCCTTCCATACCCTTTAGTACGTATTACAAATACAATGACGAGCCAGAGCTATATCTCTGACGATCTTGTTTTCTCCCTAACTATCAGAACTTGTTTGCGGCCACATTCCATTAGGACACTGCTCGATTACACGTGACTCTCAATGTTTAAGCTTCTTCTTCCCCCATCAGATTGCATTATTGCCTTGATCTGCCTGTTCTCCCAATCTATTGCCTTTGAACTTGTCTGGTCGATAATTGGAGAAAAACTGGTCTTGAAAACATCAGACTCAATTACACCAGATTAACTTTTGGCAACGTGTGAAGGCACCACTAGGCTACTATCCAACACATCCAAAGCTTCTTTCGTTTAATGTTGAGGCATGTGGTAAAGGTTATTGACAGCCGTGGGGGCACAATATTGACGCAATGCTATTATCGTCTCTCTCCCATCACAGAAGGCTATATTTTCAATCATTTTACCTTTTTACTGTGGTGTATCTGTAACAAATATTAGGCTTTGATAACTCTTGTCCTTCTTGATCTTGCATTTTAGATAAAAAGCAGAGTACTTAATATTTGTCCTTGATGCTAAAAAAATTGTGATTGATAGTATCTTCCCTCATTTTTAAAGTTAACATAATTAATCGGCTTTGAAAGTAAATTAAGTGAAAATAATTTTTCTTCAATCTTAAAATTTAAGGTATCCGTACACCTTGGAAGAAATTGTTTTGAAATACATTGATATTTGTTATATAAATATTTTTTATGCTAAAATACAACCTAAAACTATGAAAAACACATTTAATAATTTGCTTTTAAATCAAAAAAAAAAAAAAAAAAAAAAATTGGAAGTGAAAAACATAGTGAAAATAGTACATAAATTGATTATTATAATAACGCTCATAACTCAAAATTAAACAAAAATATCATTATTCTGTAACTTTTATCTTATTTATCATAACATTTTTGGGGGCTGGTACTACTTTCACAAAGAAAATCTTATTACAACAATTTTTATTGTGTTTCGAATCAAATAACAATGAAAAATCATAAAAAAAGTTGCAACAATACATGATTTACACCTTTGTTACTAAAAGTATATCAATTTAATAATCATGAAAGTAGTAGGGATTCTTAAAAACTATATAAGGAAGATACTTGCAAAATTTAAATTAATTTGATTCATAACTTTTTCTGATATCTATGTTGCCATATGTAAATATGTCGAGTAAACTCCTTTTGAGAAAAATCAAAAACAAACTTGCAAATGCAATTTTTAATAATAAACATAATAAAATATATTTAAAATGCCCCTGATTTATAAATAACACCTTCTTTGCTTTCTAATACATTAGTTTTTTTTCTTCTTCCCATGAGCTCTTAGTATGAAGAGAGTACTCTTAGTTGTTGAATGACGTTCAGCATCAAAAATTCGACAACTGTCAAGGTGTTTGAATGACTTTAAAGTAAAATAACCTGGCGTTACATTAAGTTTCCTTAAAATTTCAACACAGCCCTTGTACCCATCTTTAAACTGTATGACAGCATCCAACGCACCAGATTTTAAAATTATAAGGCACACAAAAACCTCTTTCGGTACCCTCTGCCAAATAATGCCATTAAAACATTCATTGGCATCATGTGTCTCACCATGAAGGCACTTCGACAGAAGTTCTTTAGAACACAATTCTAAGTATGTCGGTTTAATAACATTTAGTATTTCATTTGATAAGCCATTATATTTTTCTTTGGACTTTTTGCCGCATGACAGTGATCGCTGATAATAACACCAGCTATCTTTCCCGATAGGGCACTGTCCATGCATGGGTTTCTTGCCTTCGATGAACAATGGTACAATGCCACAATGACGTTCTGTTGAAGTTTGAGTAGATTGCCTACATTACTGCGAACAACAATTCAATAGTAATTTTGCAATCTGTCAATAAAAGAATCAGTAAGTTTACCTTTACCAGATAAACTTTTATTCTTTGATTTCATTTTTCGCAATCTGGCACCTACTCTTTTCTGAACATGCCCAATGCATTTCAGTTTAATCACACTATCTTTCCCATAAGTGTCTTTTACGCTGATGAAGCCTTTAGAGTCGCCGTCCCCATAATAGTGTGAATACTTCAAACCTCGTTTCATAATTGATCGTTTGAAGATCTGGTTTGCGCCAACAGCTTCCATCTTTAATGAAGAACCTTTAAAATTACTTTGGCACACATGATCTGCTTCAAGTGCCTCGGATACACTTTAGGCATTTTTGGAAGCTTTCTGCAGGTCGGGCAATATGATGACATTATTTCAATGTCCACTACTTTGCCAGTGTCAATTGACAAAATAGCAACACACCCATTCATAGAAGTGTAACCTCTACGCTGCTATGTTCCATCGACAGAAACACCGCATTCAGTTCATTTATTTTTAGATGAATGCATACTCAAAAATTCCTTGGCTGCCTTTTGCATTGACAGTTCACTTCTGAAATCACAGGCATAAGTTTATTCTCATGATTGGTGTATGCAGTTTTACTGAGCCTGGGTAAATATTAAATTTACCCAGCACAGTATTTATATGCAGCAGAAAAACCTTTCCCAATTTGTCTCATGGCATAAACAAATCTTCCATTTACCTCAGGATAGTTTAATGTTTTCTTCGAGATAGAAAATCCTGTATAAAAGTCACAATGCTTACATTTAATTGCAAAATTTGAGCGCAATTTATACCTCGAGTCTTCATGTAACAGCAAGCCATCGTGGAAGTATTTCGGGCAACAAAGTTGTAAAACTGAATATAAAAGGAGTTTTATGTCAATAATTCTGTTGCCGGTTAGTGGTTTATTTTCATATTCAGCAATTTCTTCATCTAGAATGGCAGAAATGTTCAATTTTGAAGCACTGACATTAGCAGTAACAGTACTATTTTTGCTATCACTTTTGGTAAAACCAAAAATTGAAATTTTTTTGAAATTTTTGTTGAATTGAAAAACTTGAAATTGAAATTTTTTTTGAATTTCACGAAATTGTCGTTTTCTTTTTTTTTGAATATCCTAATTTAAACGAAAAAAATTGAGCTTTTCAACAATAAAAACAATCTTAAACAGGAATTTATAACGTAGAGAACAGAAACCAAAATAGATGTAAACAAACAATAAAGATTCTCTTTTCTTGCCAGATTCATGATAAAAATGTATTTAAAAATCTGTTTCCATATGTATTTTCATACATTCTGAAAATTCAGATTCATGTTTTAAAATTTATTTATTTTGTACCACTGTACATATAAATGATATTTTGAAAAATAAAATGTAAACAAAGATTTCTTCCAACTTCCTGCCTGCAGACATGCACTTCCAATTTCAAAAATCGGTACCGAGTAAAATTCAAATCTATGTAACTTAAGTTCTAAATAAGGTATAAGCAAAATTCAAACACTATTAGAAAGAAAAAAAGTTTAAATTTTAAACTGATATTAAAATTAGAAAATCGAAAATTGTGACAAAAATGACGTTTTAAAGGTGTACGGATACCTTAGTAAATTGAATACTTTTTGATGGAAAATATTCTTCTGAAAATTCATGAACAATATGGTTGTTTACTGATCCATCCGTTTAATCTATTCTTATTATGTGAAAACTCGTTTATCATTAATGTTTGACACTTTGGAACAGATCTTGCCCACAGAAAGCAATGGGAATTTGCAGAGTTAGTGATTTGAGCTTTAAATGCTAAGTCTCGTTTCTTAAAATTAAAATATTTACAACCGTATAAAACTGATAGAAGCTGCTTATTTTTCTACCCTTTGCAATTTGTGCAAAAAGTTATCTTATCGTTACAAGGCTAAGAATGCTAAGAAATCAGAAGTAATTAATGTTGTTGTCTAAAGGATTTTAATCGTGATTTAAAACTGACATTTTGAAAATACAGGATTTCTGTTTGCAAAGTTTTGTCCTTTTTAGCACTTATACCTTTCTATAATTCATTGCTTTAGACAGTTTTTTAATGCATAACATTTTAATAATGTCATTAAATTTTGACCTTTCTTCTTTCTTCTGCTTCAATAAGCTTTTGTTGAATTTCTTCATGTGTAATCTCGGTTTCTCTCTGTTTGTGCTTTCTACGCATGTTTAAAGGAGGAAGCCTGCGAATCGATGAAGAATTACTAGACAAAGGATGTTGGGTGGAGACCAGTTCAAATCTGAAAAGAAAAATCAGATTTTTTTTTTAAAAATCAGTAATCTTAATATATTTAAGAATTATAGAATAACAGTAGTGATTACAAAGTATCTCAAGTGCAACCATTTATTTAAAAACAGATAGTTAAAAAGATTAAGAGAAATCATAATTCTGCGATTTTACAAAGAGAATATGAGGAAAGAAAGGTCAACTGTATACCAGAGCAAAGAATGCGGATGCATGTCATTTTCATCCAGAATTCTCTTGCCGCTGCATCTGGAAATCCCAATATGGCGTTCAGTAGCTGGTGAACTTGTTATTATGTGTACGAACTTGTTATTTCTGCACCAAATATAACATAGTTTCCTCAATATTCGGAGTCCATGCCGTTCGTTCACGAATCATGACGGCTGTATGAAAAAACCCTTTATATGGTGGAAGGCTTGCGAAAAGGCTATGGCTGGGAATACTCTACTTTGCAAATCGTTGGGCGAACAAGCACTGTGAGGTTCCGCCATTGCACTCCGTAGTTCCAAATGATACATTCTGCTATCTCCACAATTGTGTAATCATCCGCTATGTCCAGGTGTAAAATGAACTTTCACTGCGCAAACTCCCACGCGTTTGCAATGCTATCTACTACGTTTGAGGAATATTGCTATGAGATTTCTCATGTCTCATCTAGAAATACCTTAGCCCACTTAGAAGTTATCAACCTTATCCACTCTGCATACCATAAGAGTGCAGTGACTCTCGTCAACAACAATATCAGAAGTTAAAATGCCTTGCTTAACCAGCCAGAAAAGATGTCGTTTCAGCCTGGTTGATAGGAGCGCATTCTTTGGACCCACTGGTCTAGGGTTCAAAACAACGCTGCCGCATCAAAGTCATCAACTCTCTCCCCCTCCTCAGGGTCTGAAAACCACAAGCCGCCGAAAGAGTAAACGATCGTTTTGTTCATGAAATATATTCTAAAATATATAATTAACGAAGCATTTATGCTTTTTTGATTAAGAACAGTAAATCTAATTTTTTATTCATTCCTGAGATTTGAATTTGTAAATAGATTTTTAAAATTTTATTTTTAAAAAAAATGCAGATATAAAAGCTAGTAATATGTAAGATATTACCTATTGTTTTTATTATAACTAGAAATAACTGGCTCTAGAAATTTCGTAGTTATTTTTAAATTTAATTTTATTATTATTATTTTGTTAATGTTGATGTAAAATATATATCATCCAAAACGTAGTAAAAAATACACTCCCATAATAATTTCCGTAATTTTCATCGGAGACGTACAAAATTGAAATAATTGTTTATAGCTCAGTGGGAAATAAATTTAATGTTAATCAATTTCTTAATGAACTGCTATTTAACCTCTAAAAAAAGAAAATTCTTCATGGAATCTTATTTCTTGCAGAATTTATTAGATGAAACGTTCTAAATTTCCTTCGAATCAGATCATTAATTTCAGATATGTTTGTAAAAAAACTATTGCAGGCCATATGCTACATTACTTTAAGCTAAAAAATAATCTACTAACATTTAAATTTTTTTTTATTCAGTTATGATCTTTTAACATAGCTTTTTATAATTAGTTTTTTTTAATATTAAATGAAATAAAAAAGTATATTTTTTTCATAAAAATAGTATATCTAGAGTCCAAAAATGAATCAGATTATTAATATTATTTGTTTCGTTTTCGAACACCACTACATAAATGGATCGATTGTTAACAATTTTTAAGTTATATAAGGTGATTGGCTTTGTTATCGATCGCGTTTCTTAAAAGCTTTTCTGAATTATTGGATGAAGTTTCATTCTATGAAGCTTTGAGCTTATTGCTGTTATGTTACAATTCACTCTCCCCCCATTACTACTCATATTTTCTATAATTTATGAATTTTTTTAAAAAAATATTAATTATCCTATTTTTAAATATAAATTATTTAATATACGAGATAATACAGCTGTAATAATATAGTTCTTTTCCAATTTCTTAATTATTTTTTGAATAAGAAAATAATTATCTGTCGAATGGTGTAAACATCTTTGAAAAGTGTTGAGTAACACATTTTTTTTATTGTCAAACGTTTGAGATACTTATTTAAAGTTAGTGGACCCATTTTTTAATCCTCCATTACTAGAAAACTTTCATGCGTAATTTTACAAAATTTGAAATTTACACTAAATTTCAGACGAGAGAGAGAGAGAAAGGGAGAAATAAGACTCGCTAAAAAAGTGGATTACGTAATGGACAGAAGTTAATCAACCAAGTTATTGATAATACAATCAATAAATTTATCTATTAGTGTCATAGTTTAGTTCATTTTGAGGCATTAACAGTGATACCAATTTTGTTTCCCTTAGATAAGAATTGCGGTAGTTATTAAGGGTGACCTATTTTTGACGACTTTATGTAACTTGGAAGACGACTATTTTAACCCTGTCTCACCCTCACTCCGGCTGATGTTCCTATCTTTACATTACCACTCAGTCGTTTGCTGTTTTCAGGATAAAGCTCGGTTCAAATTTTCTCATCGTACCTCTCATGGTACCACTTACGGTCAAAAAATAAACGCACCAAAAAGGAATTACCGGATCTCTACGAAACTTGTTTGGCACGTATGTCGCATGAAGTTATGCAAATGATTAGGGTGACAAAAGAACTACGCAATTCTAAAACCTCCAGAGAGAATGAAATTTAAATCGCTGCTGTTATATAAAGGGGCTTTCAAGACTTATTTTCTTTATGGCAATGTTGGTTTTGCTCGATAAGAAATTGATAAGCCTGAACGATGCCATTAAGACGCATTTGAAGACCGTTTACGCAATTGATGGACTTTAAAACGGGGCGTGTTGTTGGATTGAGAGGAGAGAGCTGATCATATGAATGCATAATTTATAATATTGTTCGACAACTTGGCCGTTCTGACAAAACTTTAAGAAGATGTTAATTGCATTGGGTGTATGAAGTCACATACTCGCGACATATTGGCTCTGAACGATCTAGATCTACCAACAGACGAAAGAATCATTTCATTTGTTGACAAACCTGAACAGCCACAACGGTGACTATACACATCATCAAATCTCAAAGTGATTTCTTCATATGGAAGTATTGTTTCACTCCGTGCAATTTCCAGACGATTAGCTGAAGAAGGTTTGTTCTCACAACGTCCATTACAAACATTATCTCTGACTGTTCTACACGTTGGCCTTCGTTTACATTGATGTCGGGAGCGAACATGGATGGCCAGGGAATGGAACCGTATCGTTTTCATTCACGAATCCTGATTTTGTTTGGAAACCTCCGTCGGTCAAACCTGAAGTGGTGGCATATTCTTCTGCTGTAAAATCCGGCTTATTCTGCAGAGAGATCTACGGTACTTAATGTAGATGTAATGGTATGAAGAGCCATTATATATGACAGCCGGTTATCACTAGTTATTGATACAGAGAACTTAACGGCTCATTGATATGTTCAAGAAATCTAAAAGCCATATGTGTTGCCGCTCATGGCAAGGCATCCAACCCTATTTTTTCAGGAAGATAATGCTCTGTCACAGATTCTAGAGATTATCTGAGACAAGTTGAAAACATTTCTTGGTCGACATAATCACTGGACTTATCTCTAATTGAACAAATATGGAACCAGTTGGAACGATTGCTTCAGTGCAGCGTGCAGGAACTACATTTCTAGCTACAACAAGCATTTACGTCTGGACATTATACGAAACTTGAATGCCTAAATGATAGATAGTGGTTTCTAGTAACCGCAGTAGAGGTGGCCCAACAGGTTACTAATGAGATCACATTAGTATGTTTTTTCTTTAGAACTTTCTGCTTTGATTCTGTTATCATTTGTACATATTTACATCACAATCCCGCGCACCAAATTTCATTCTGTTCCAACGCTTCTTTCTTGTTGCTTTATTGTTATATTTTTGACTGAAAGTGTATTTCAGCCTTAAATTAACTATTGATGATAAATTTTGATATTTAATTAACAAATATAAATTTTCTGTAGTTATTTCTGGTTGTGAAAATTCAGAATTAGTTCAATAGACGAGAAGGTAAATTCTGTAAAGCAGAAAATAGACTCTAAATTCATTACCTAAGGTAAGATTAAATCTTCATCACTTTAGACTAGTTGATCTAATATTTTAGCGAATTATATAGTAACAACTTGGATGATCCTATATTTAGTGTCTATAAGTTATTAATTATTCTTTTACTTCCAATTGAAGCTTACCTTTGTTTTCCCCGCTCAAGGTGAATTTAATTTAAGAGAGGAGGACACCCTTAAAACTTTCGTAAATCTTATCGCAGGTGGACAAAAACGATATCACTGTTAATAACTCAGAGAGAACTAAATTATGACATTAATGGATTAATAAAAAAATCAATGGAGTAATTAAAATATTTAATTTACTTCAAATTTTTTTCTCGTTGCAGTATTTTTGAATATGTTTTTAGAATTAAGAAGTAACGATCTATATTAAATTTTTTATTCAAAACTGATCATTGATTTAAAACATATTAAAGAAACCATTATACTAGACAAGCTGAAGTACTCGTTCTTCACACAGGTGAATTCAAAAACTTAATAATGCAGGTACCAATCATAAATTATTTTTAGTGAATAATTATACTATAAAAATATATACTAAACATATTTCAATAATATACAAGCCAGACGCTTTACTTAAAGGAATTGAATTAAATATTATTAAATGTCGAATTTGTGTAATTTTATTTTAAAAGTAATGAGTTATTTTTTTATATTTTTTTTAGACAATTATTTGAAAATGTCATTTTAACTTTCAGCAATGAATAAACAATAAAAATGGTTCATCTTTTAAGCATATAAATGCTTAAAAGAAAGGTCATATTTCAAAAATTTATTAAACTACTAAATAATTTTTGGGAATAAAAATGCTTATATATCATAAGAAAACCTCAAAAAGCTTTAAAACATTGACAAACGATTTTACGAGTTCTATATTGAGATATATAAAAACTCTTACGGGAGCTAATAAAAAATTTAAAAAGAAAAAAGAATTATTGCTTAACTCGATGTTTTTGAATGAAGCTCTACCTAATTATAAAATGTTACATTGCTCTTTTCAAAAATTCAAATTCAATAATGTGTATTACAAAAATTAAATGTTAACATTGAGTAGAAGAAAATTTTGCAATTCTGATAATGAATTAAATCGAACAATAAGAAAGAGAATGATATTTAAGCAAATAAAAACAAACTAATGTTTTTATTATAAAATAAGATTACTAAAATTAATAATATTTAAAGAGATAAAAAGGCTTTTATCGTTCGAAAGAAATGGAATGTAAGAACAATAAACAAAATAAAGTTTACAATGATATTCGCAACGTATAAATATAAGGGTTATACAAACTGAGTAAAATACGACTTGTTAACAAGAACAAAATATTTTTATGTAGGCCCACGTCCAACTCAATGTTTGACAACTTATCCGTTCTTGTCATGATGAATTGAAAAAGTCTTAATCCAGTCATAAACTTAAAATATATTTAGTGAGGGTCCAT
>BMAW01106546.1:86432-110623 GCA_019974015.1 Nephila pilipes
CACATATATATATATATATATATATATATATATATATATATATATATTCAACACAGAACAGAATGGCATTTCCAAAATTTTAAAATAATTTTTTAAATGAGGGCCTATTTGACATAATGTTTTTAAAAATTTCCAAAGAACTGCAAATTTGCGAAGGAAAGAATAATTTATCTGATGATTTATCAAAACCAAATACATAAAATTAGACTCAAATGGATCAAAATCTACAGTTCCTATACAATAGAGGAACACACCAGCACTGAAATGGTAGCTTTATAAAAAATAAGCATATATAAAGTTCAGTTGGTCAAATATTAATCATGAGCCATGAATTAAAAGGAATTAAGACTGTCAAACAAATTTTCTCTCCACAGGAAAAGGTATTGGAAACTGTCCGTTAAAATTTTAAATAGGGTTAGGGACCAGTATGTAAGAATTCTAGAAATATGTTTTTAAATCTTAAAGAGAATATGAACATAGTGTCAAACAAATAAATATAAATGAATGCATGAAAATTATATGAATATAAACTATAAAAAAAAATATAATAGCACAAAATGAGATCAAATAAAATTTAAACAATAGTGTACATTAAGGAATTTAAAACAATTACTTCTACAGTGAAAAAAATCCAAAACATGATGTTTATATTATTCAAAATGTCTACTACTACTAATAAACTGTGGAGAAATATTTATATGAATTCTAAAGAGAGATTCTTTATAAACAGTGTTAAATGTCTTTCCATTTAGAGAAAAATGTGTGTAGAAGTTTTGAAGATACAACACTAAAATATAGTTCTCCAAAGAAGAAGTAAGGATTTGTCCTAAAGATTTGTTGAGTTTGATATTGGTTGCAGAGCTGAGACGAATCGGATATTGAAGATGTAACAGGAGTGGAAACTGATGGAATGATTTTACTCTCCAATAACAACAAGTTTCTTAATGGATAATCGGGCTCTATTACACAGAATACGGAGCGTTTCCACACAATTTAGAAACTCCGTTGGATAATTTATTGCTCACTTTAGGCCAGAGGTTTCGAACTTTTCTTAGCTGGCTTGGTTCCTTTACACTTATCCCTGACCACCCATTACAGATTCCGAAAACTTCTGTAAAACGATTGTATAGTTTTAATTCTCTTATTTTAAGATATCCACCCACAGATAGAAAAAAAAAAAGTAATGCGATAATCGCGACTGAATCACAAAATTTAGAAAAAATTAAATTCAAAAGAGGATGAGTATAATTTCAAGCCCTTAACTGTTAATATTTGCCTCTACATTTATTTCTTATGTAGGTATACTTTAAAAAAGACCCGTTCAGCTGGCTGCGTGCTGGAAAATGGCCAACAAATACGTTATGGGGGGGGGTCTTAGAAAATTGACTATATACGTCACCGTGACCCCCCCACCCCCCCAAAAAAAACTTTGTACGTTCACCATTTCGCCATCGATGATGTTCTTCAAAGTAGCTTTTGATGTGAGCTTCTGCAATTTCTCTTTTTTAGGAATCGAGAATGTTACAATAGACAATCTTAGTAAAAACCTCTACACTTACTTCTAAATTTTTTTTTTTAATTTGTTAAAATAATTTTGGTTTTTTAGCTGTGTAGCCGTAATAACCGCTTTCTTTTCGCGCCCTCCTAACGGCTTCTCACGTACCACTTGAGCACAGCTTTACGGCCTCTCACTTACCACCGATTGAGAATTGCTGTTTTAAGTCATAACTTGAAGAATTACCAAAGTTTAGGACAAAAGTCGATTACTTGTGGTAATTCATGAAAGACTCTCTGGATGAATACTGACAAAATCATGTAGATAGCTCAAATTGTTCCCACGGTTTTATAAGCTGTAGATACTAAATAACGAGATTGACGCTGCAGAACAAG
The DNA here is from genome assembly GCA_019974015.1 of Nephila pilipes. NCBI lineage: Eukaryota > Metazoa > Arthropoda > Arachnida > Araneae > Nephilidae > Nephila > Nephila pilipes. Next base: position 88,323 of record BMAW01106546.1, read on the forward strand.
TAAACATGCGCCAAACACCAGCGACCGACAGCTGTTTAGAAGGAATTTAGCAGGAAGCCTTCTCTTTCTAATGCAGGGCCTTTTACTTCTGTAAACAAATCCGTATAACCGTAGCCTTCATTCACATTAGAGTTTTTTTTTATATTTTTTTTATTTCACCAATAAAATGATAAATGAGCAATGAACTGTTGTGAAACTTCACATAAAACTTGGAAAACTACTACTGAAACTAATATTTTGTTAAAAGAAGTGTATTGCAATGAATGTTTATCACATGCACGTGTTTTTCAGTGGTTTAAGCGTTTTCAAGAGGGCTGAGAAGACGTTGAGGATGATTCCCGCATAGGTCGCTCTCCCACGTCAAAAACAGATGACAATATTGAAAATATCAGTAACCTGGTTCGATCTGACCATCGGTAAGTATTGGTACGATTGCTGAAATTGTAGAAACTAACAAAGAATCCGCATGGCAAACTTTACATAACAATTTTAACATGTAAAAAGTTTGTGCCAAAATGGTATCTGAAATGTTTACGTTTGAACAACAAGAAACTTACAAAAATGTTTGCAAAAATGTTTGTATTGCCACTTTGAATGCCATTGAAAATGACGCAAAAGGATAATAATGTGTGACAAATCGTGGTTTTTTTACTTCTAATCCTCAAACGAAGTGCCAATCCATACACTGGAAGAGCCCATCTTCTCCTCGAGCCGAAAAAGCTCGAATGAGCAAATCAATATTCAAAGCAATGATGATTGTTTTTTTCGATATTCGTGGGATTGTGTATTATCACTGGGTTCTTGAAGGTCAAACTTTTCATCAACATTACTACCTTCCCGTTCTTGCTGAACTCCGTGAAAGAATATGGAAAGAGCGACTGCACTGTCATTCTGCAATTTCTGTCAAGAGGTTTCTAGCAAAGTACAGCATCCCAGTGTTAGACCATCCGCCTTATTTGCCTGATCTTGTTCCATGCTACTTGTATCTGTTTTCTAAGGTGAAATCTGCTTTAATGAAAAACAAGGTTTGAGTCCGTTGAAGCTTGAAAAGAGAAAGCGGCACGCGTTATGAAGGAGCTGACAGAAGAACAATTCCAACACTATTTTGAACAATGGAAGATTCACAAGGATCGTTGTATGGATATAGGAGGGATGTTTATTGAAGGTCATAATAAATAAATATGTGCGACATCAAAATAAAATGTTTTACAGAGTCAGTCTTCTTATTTGATAGCCACATCGCGTATTTCACTTGTGTTTGACACTATGACATGACAAAATATCTTACATCTTGTGATGCAAAGATAGTTCTTTGGTGGAGCTATGCATTATCTTGAGAATTTTCTGGAAAGTTTGGAAAGGGAAATTTCAGGAAAACTTGTAAATTTTTTCATAACATGGAATTTATAGACATTAACAATTCTTGCAATACTTTCGATGAACCTTCATTATTGTTTATACTATAATTTTACCAGCTCTAGTTTTACGTTGAATAACCATCAGCTTTTGACAAAAGGTTAACAGAAAGCATAAACGAGGTTGCCAAACCTAAAATTTACTTTTTGAAAGCATACTTTATTGCGATAATTCATTCGAAAAAAAAAACATTACAAATTTGCTACTAAGAACAAACAAATGAATATTAAAATAGACATAGCGTCAGGTGACGTAATGAGCTCCAGAGCTGGGCGTAAGAAAGCCAAAGATAGACCATGATGTCTTGTGACATAATATGCTCCATAATTATGCACAGCGTAAGCAAAATATGTCTTATCAATCCTATCAGCATTACATTTTAAGCATTACACATTAAATCTAAAATGAATTAAGGATGGTCACTCTATCATAGAATACTCCGTACCTAATTTTGCTAATTTTGTACTTCTGGGCTTTTTGTTTCTGTGGTTGTTCTTTCCACTACATCGTCCACACACACACTAGTTCACTCAAGCGATTCATAATATTTCCCCCCGTTTTTTAACTCGAGATAATTTAATCGATAATTAAGATTCGTAGATTGTTATATGGCCCACTTCCGATCGTAATTTAAAAATTTAATATTTTTTAACTAAGGGAAGGAACTGAGTGAAAATTTGGATGCCAGCGTTTTATAACATGAGGAATCAAAATATATAAAATGTTTTTATGTTACATCTCACCGTTTTTTCTTAACTATATATAAAGATTTATATTTTTCAAAATAATGTTGCTTTTTTAGTTTTTTTATGTTTTTAGAATTGTGTAAAAAAATTATTGCTTGGCGTAAAAATCTTTGAAAAATGTTGAGTAGAAAACATTTTACCATCAAATGTTCGAGACATTAATTTAATATTAGAGGATCTATTTTTAAACCCCCTTATTTCAGAAACTTTTTAGAAGAATTTTACGAAATATGAAATGCAGGCGCATTTTAAGATGAGTTGTGTGAACAAAAATGAATCAGGAAATTCTTTTTGAGAAAGGAAGTTTAGACAATTGTAAACTTCCTATGAAGCTTAACTGAGCTACTATAATTAATTAATTAGCCTATTATGTTTACCCCTCTTTTTTAGCTAATAAAGTAATAACTACTTTCTACAAGTGCGATGAGAATTACGAAACGTATTAAAGGTTCCCATTGTGTTTGACACATTAAGGCATCCCAGACTTGCGCACTACATTAATATTTCATTATAGACATGAATCTAAATTAGATTAAAAGTGTAATTCCCGTGATTCCATATTAGGATATAAAACTTAAGATATCTTAAAAGATTTCAGAGTCAATTATTATCTAATCCAATTTTTATGATATCAATGAGATGTATTTAAAATACTCTTTAGTTCAGAGACGATAATACAAATTTTCATTAAAAGAAATTTTTATGTTTATTAAATAAAAGCAATAACTAATCTACAATAAAAACAAGAACTAATCTAAAATAAAAACAAGAACTAATCTGCAATAAAAACAATAACTTTAATTTCGTATAACGAAACAAAAATCTTATTATTGATTAAATAAAATCTCTAAATACCCTACATTTCTATTTTAAATTTTGTTGCATGTGCGTCTTGAAAAAAAAAGATATTTTTATTAAAAATATTATGACTTTAAGAGCAGTCTTATTATATTTAAAATTATATGTGTTTTGGATATTTAAGGAATAATTATATATATATATATATATATATATATATATATATATATATATATATAAAAAAATAATAAAAATAATAATAGTAATAATAATCTAAGAGAGCAAAATAATCATATTTGTTAGTTATCTAATGATTATTAATTCTAAATTGTATAAAAAATTGGTGTTGTAATCTCTGTAACTTAGTTCACACATAATTTATTTTTTAAAATTAAAACAATGTGTCAAAATTAAATGTATCTTACAGTAAGTAATGAATTTAATGATAAGAAATGTACTCAAAAATGTTGCAAGACTGTTATGTTGTTAGATTAAAAAATAGTCTTGTTAACTTGCCCTCTGAACAAAAGCAAAATCTTCACTAATGAAATAAATCCTTCCAAAAATTATCGAATCCATCAAGATAATCATCGAAATAAATACTATTACAAGGACTATTTTAAATACTATTACACGTACTTTGCTGTGAATGTTAAGTTCTGAGTTTCATGTTACCAAAAATGAATGCTGAAATTCTTTATGCTATTTCATTTCACATTATCTCTAGTTCACAAAAGGGAATTGAATTCCTTAACATGATGACGTATAAGTTTTTTGCATATATTGTTTCGATTTCCATGCAGATAATTTAAATAACACATCGATCAATAACTCCCGAGTCTAACATTGAAAACAACATTTTTTTTGCAAAATATTTTTTTATTCATCAACATAACACCTTTTGTTAATCACCTTTTAGGGTGATACAATTGTTCCAATGCTTTTCCAAATCTTTTTTTCCCCCCCACCCCCAATTTTTTTTCTTCTTTTTTTTTTTTTTCCGCAAGAAATCTTTTTTGTTGCGAGTAAATAGCGATAAACAGCTTTCTGAATCATCGACTCGTTGCTGTTTTTGTTCCATCGAAAGCAATCGCGGCACCCACTTGGAAAAAACCTTTTTCACTTCACTTCAAAAAACCTTTTTCCTGGTCCGATCGACTTAAAATTTTGACACGTTTCAAGCAAAGGTTAGTACTCTAGAAAGACCTGTTTACTGGTTTACTACGAGTGCCATCTCTGGGTTAGTCTCGGGAGTTATTGATCGATGTGTTACTTGGTGAAGAGCTATGAACAAAATAAAACAGTTCTTAGTTCACCTTAATTTAAAAAAAAATTCTTCTAATCTATTTGCATTACCTGGAATAAGAATCGTGTTTTTATGTGTGACAAATCATTTTGAAAATTGATACAGCTTCTTCTCAAATTCTGCGAAAATTTCACAAAATAGGAATACTTCGCTAAAAATATTCCTTTTTAAGTACAGAAAAAAATTTTGTAAATGGGGAGGGATTGATTAGTTGCTGATTTGTTTCTAGTAGTTGGAGCCATATTTGGCCAAGTCATGTCAAATACTCGTTATTTTACGAAAAAACTCAGTAATTTAGACTAAACTCAGTTATTGCAAGGGGAGAGAAGGAGAGAGTGAGAGAGAGAAAGAGAGAAATTATCCCTCAGAGAACTTATAGACGATAATGGAATATAACTGTTTATTAGGATTTACTCATTTTAGCTACTCTTTAGGATAATCCATTGTGAGTGGAATCGACCCGTTGAAAAAATGCTTTCTAATCAGATTGCAAACAAAAGGTCTCATTCTATTTTTAGGTTACGAACATTAGAGATATCACGATGAAAATTTTAGTGATGTAGCATAGAGCAGAAGCTTCTTTAGTTGTTACAAAATTTTACTTTAAAAATTTGATTAAGATACGAGAGGGCGAGAAATTGAGATATTTAAATATATAATATGCTTTATACTCAGATGCAACAATTTGCTCACCTACGAAACGCGTTTATTCAGAGATATGTAAGAGTTGAAATAAATATGTGAAATATATGTAAACAAAAATGTATTGTTAAATATTATGGAAAATATATATGTAACCAAATATGTATTGTTAAATACTATGTGAAATATATGTAGCCATTTATTTAAAATATTAAAATTGTAATTTATAAGATTTTTACGAACAGCAAAAATATATGAAAAGTCCAATGATTCCATCTTTTAGAGTTTTCTTCGTCTGACATACCTTATACCCCCAACTGCTTTTGAAGAGGGTTGAACAATGAGTCCTTCGTCTCTTAATACTTGGAGAATGGCTTGCTGTTCTTTTATATCCCTGTCTCTAGCGCTAAGTCTCGCAGGACAGGCTCTGCCTTCCAAAATGAGTTCTGCGAAGGAGAAAAACTATGTCTTTGATATTTGTCATCATGTGGTTACTATTTATTCCATCTAAATGTATGAGAGAAGCAATGCATGGACCAATAGGTACGGTAACTTCAAAGCAAACTGCTTTCTCACAACCAACTCACAGCTATAAAATAATTTTGGTTAAAAGCATTTTCAACAATTTTCACTTTTGCGTTCATGACAGGAGAATATATATATATATATATATATATATAAAAGGGTTCTTCAAAAAAAAAAAACCCGATTAGATATAAATACACAATGCTTTTTAGTAACCCTGTACTGGATTATTAAGAAGCATAATTAACACATAAGTTTAGATAACTTTTGAGTCTATTATAATATGACAGAATTTAATCCATTGTGTTGATTTAAAAATGGTTTGACATAATATTCTCCTATTTTTTAACACTGCTTCATCAATAATTAGTCATTATAACTGAATCCTTAGACTCTGCGATCATCATTTCAACAACATCATTAAATATCTGTGCGCATGATAGCGGGAGATAATTCATTAAAATCTAAATGAAAATGCATTACCACACTCGAATCATTATCTGTTTCTTTAAATTCAATTCTCATAAGTTTTTTTTCTGTTTCAATTAAAATCAATTCAAGGAATAGTCAGAAATGTAAAGTAGACAATTTTACAATGAACTTCAGTTGTAGTTTCCTCGCGTTTTTTTTTTTTTTTTTGAATAATAAGCATGTTTTCAATATTCCATTTTTATACCACATCTCTTTGAGAAATAATTTTTGATACTGACAGACAGAATTTCTTGCGATTAATTAATTAAAAATTGATAATTGATAGCGTTAAATAATTTATTAATCCAAGAGTTTAAAATTGAATTCTCGTCTCTTATTCTTCAGATAGTAAGTACATTAAATTCATATCGTGTCATCGTAGGCATTAAAGCATTCTCCTTACCCAAATTCTCTTTAGGAACAAACTCATAATCCACTTCTCGAACTTTTACTGGGTCTGAATTTTCTGTAATGACATGGGAGTAATCGTCTTCGAGTTCATATACTCCAGAATCCCAGCTGCTGTTACTCGACTTCGACGACACTGCTGATTTAGCGCTCCTCAAAGATTCCTGCAAAGATGTTTAATAAATGGAAGAAATATATATATATATATATATATATATATATATTTGTGTGTGTGTGTGTATGTATATATGAATATATACACATACATACTGGTGTTCAAAATTAAGAGAATTTGCATATTTTGTCGAATTTTATAAAAATAATTGAACGAAATGTAAAAATAATTCTTCGAAACAAAGATGCAAATCTTGTACGTCGAATACGCAAGCAAATACGTGTGTGGGGGTGGAACTAGTAAAAAAAAAAACAGGATTTATAAGCGTGCATGCCAAAATCTGCATTTCATTCGCTAGCATTTTTCGCCGAATTTCTTGGAGTTTTTTTGGCAGCAATCACTTAAATTAAAATTCAAATAGTAAAACTGAGTAACTATCAACGTTTAGATGATGGAATGAGAGTTCGCATTGTGGGTAGGCTAGATGCAGGCCAGTCTCAAATACAAATTTGCAGAGAATTCGATTTTACGCCCAGCGTCGTGTCCAACCTATGGAAACAGTTTCAGGATACCGTATCCTTCTAGAAAATGCCTAGGCAAGGTCGTCCAAGAGTCCCGACGGTCAGAGAAGATCACCATTTGTCCATTATAGCGAGGATTAACAGGAATGCTACAGCTTCTCAGGTCTTTCATGAGTTGTATGAGGCCACAGGAATCCGAGTTTCAAGGATGACTGTTTCCAGAAGACTTCATGAGAGAGGACTGTTTGCAAGATGACTTGTTGTTTGCGTCCGCTCAGTTCTGCGAACAGGAGAGTCCGCTTAAAATGGTGCAGAGAACATAGAGTTATGAGCAGGGATCAATGGGCAACCATTCTCTTCACTAATGAGTCTAGGTGCAACCTAACCAGTGATTCTCGCCATACTTTCATATGGAGAGAACCAGGGACTCGCTATGTCCGAGATTACGGCAGTGGAGGTTTGATGGTCTGGGAAGACATTATGTTGGATGGCCGCACACACCTCCATGTCTTTGAAAGAGGTACTGTGACTGCTGAGAGGTGTAGGGAGAGGATGTTAACATTTTAAGGGTCGCAGTTGGTCATACTTTCCTTTTAATAGATGACAATGCAAGGACACATAGAGCTCATCTGGTTGACAAATTTCTGGAAATTGAGGATATTCACAGGAGGGATTGGCCAGCCAGATCTTCAGACATCAGTCCTATAGAGCATGCCTGAGAAGCTCTGGGGAGGGCAATTGCAATTCGCAACCCTTTCCGAGAACCATACAAGACCTGAAAACAGTGTTGCTGAACGAGTGGGACAAATTGTCACAGGAATTCATAAACTCTCTTATTTCCAGCATATAATCATGGTTCAAGGCATGTATATCTGTAAGAGGGGACCATACCCCAAATAACCAATTTTTTGTTCCATTCTGCAACTGCTTTTTCATACCTTGCGACTGCAATGAGTATTACACACGATCATGCGTGTGTATTATAACTGTTGAATGGTTATTTTTTGTACTATATCAACCCTATGTACAAACCAAATTTCATTAAAATTTGTCCAGTAGTTCTAGAGATAATTGACCAAATCGGAAAATTCTCTTAATTTATATATTAATTATAATATTAAGAGAATTTAAGAGAGTACGAATATATATATTAAAAGTCCTCATTTATATTTTCTGATACTTTGTCATGAGAGCGTGTTGATATTTAAAGCAGGCTTTTATAAACTTAATCTGCCGAAAATTTTATATGATGTGCATAATAACACAAAAAAATTCTGCTTGTGCATTTATAATTTTCTCAAGGAATATTTTTGATTGTCAACATGTGTTTTAGTGCTTATAATGTAAGATTAACTCAATGTTTGACGACAGCAGGTTCATGTATATATATATTTAAATTTATAAATTAATTATTTATATTGATTTACATTTTGATGAATTTGATCAAATCTAAGAACGATTTATAAAGAATTTTGTTTTGAAAATATTCTCTTTATTTTTATTCTAATCATTGTGTATTAGGAAAGAAAATAAGAATAAAATATTAATTTAAATGTTTAAAATATTTTATGTGTATCTTTATTAATTTGTTATTTTTACTAAAAATATAGAAAACAATTAAACAATTTTATGCCCATAGTATTATGATTTGCAGATTCTGAAAATTAAGATAAAACATATTTATACATTATTTGTGTGTTTAGTAAGAGTATAATTTATACTTTGCATATTACAGCATTTGAATCTGAATTTTTAATTAATTTTTTCATCAAAAATATTAAATACATTTTCATAAATTTCATAATATACTATTTGATATAAAATGATTCTTTTTACCAGCATTTTCTTTAATTAAATTTATTTATTTTGAACATGTAAATACATAAAGAATACTCGTACTGAGAAATTACCAAAGATACTTCGTTTTCCCTATCTGCTGATAAAATTAGAAAATTATGTTTTACTTAGTATTAGCTATTAAATTAATAATTTTTTAAATAATGTGAAATACACATTCAGAAATTTAAAAAGTAAATTAGCTTACCTTCTGTTACCCACAAGATAACATTTGAAAGATGCACAGTAGAACCATCATTGTTATACTAATTTAAAACTAAATAAAGCCCTTATTCAGCAAACTTTGAAACAAACGATTATTTCTATCCGACTCTTGTGCCATAATTCAATTAAATGTAACTAACTCTATATTTCAATAACTGCTCCAAAGACACGTAAGACTAATTCAACTCAGTTATTTATTTATCAATTACTATAATACGATGGAATATGGCTCTCTTTGGACTCTATGGTTAGCCAACCAATTTAAATATTACTGAAATAATGTGCTCTTACCAAACCCTTCCAGTTGGGGTTGCATTTCTCCAATAAATCCTCTGCGACAGTAATAACCGGTATCTATTTTTGATGTTATCGGCTTCTTGTTAGAACTATACTCAGAGTTAACCACACACTCTCTCTAAATTTCACTTTACTTGTATATCACCATAACTGAATCACTTCACTTTATTTCCACCTGCAACTAATTAACATAATCTCCTTTCCTTTTGGTTGGGAAGAAATTGTTATTTCATGCAATCAATCACAATTAAAGTCCCCATGGTTAGTGAAGAGAAAATAGCGAATAGCCCAACGTCACAACCTTAAATTTTAAATTCTTCTCACATTTAAAAAAAATACTGAAAAATTTAAATATGTCATACAATTTGGAACTAGTAACTTTTTGAAATCTATCATACTATGAAATAGAGTTTGATCATCCCATTAACAAAACTGAGGTTTACAGAATAAAGATCTATAAGTACAACAACCATGTAAAATTTTAAAACTCTACACGCAAAGCTTTTTTTTTTAATCATGTGGGGAAGTGTGAAAATAAGAAACAGAGAAAAAGTGATTTGTTTACATTGCATTTAATAAAAAAGTCACTTTTAACATTTACATTTTTTTTAAAAGTCACTTTTAACATTTACATTTTTTTTAAAAGTCACTTTTAACATTTACTTTTTTTGCTAGTAATAGTTGTCGGATTTCGACGTGGTTTGCTTTAAAATGCACCTAACATTCCACACTATTTTTTGAAAACAAATTTCAAAAATCGAATTTTTGAAAATGCTAAGGTACTAAGTCCTCTTAGTTAAAAACATATTTTTTTCCAAAATTTAACCGATTTGATCTTTCTTAAATTGTGTAAAGTGATTATGTGCGGTAATCATATAGAGTTAAATTCAATAGAATATCTTTGAGGTTTTGTTCGAGGAATCTAAAGGACAAGTGGTTTTAAGAACAGGTCAAGGAACAAAAAATACAGAGAATATACAGTGGCTCAAACAATTGAGGATACACCTTACTTTCACTTGATAAATCCAACTTTTAATGAAAATAACACATTAACTAGAATAGAAGACGTATTTTTACTTTTACACGTAATAAAAGGGTTAATTTACAGTAAAAATAACGAAAATCAACAAAAAAATATCTAAAATTAAAAGTTTCACAAATATTTGAAGTAAACATAGGCAGATCTTTACCTCAAAAAATTAAGGATACACCAATAAAATTTTTTCGATATATTACATGCATAGACAGTATCAGTATTTCGTTGCATGTCCTTTGGCTTTTATAATGTCCTCCAAACGTCTTGGTACCGATTCGACCAATTTTTTAGTGGTATCTGGAGATATTTTATCCCATTCTTCTTGTAACACTTGCTTTAAATGGGCTTTGTTTCTAATCTGGTGTTTTTGGACCGCTGTTTCTAGTGTGGCCCACACATTTTCTATGACATTGATGTCAGGGGACTGTGGCGGTGTGTGCAATTGCTGTTTACAATGAAAAAGACACCAAATTTTGACATTACGTGCCGTGTGTTTGGGGTCGTTGTCGTGCTGAAATATAAAATTTCCAACTAAACCCAATTATTGTGCACTTTCTTTAAGATTGTTGCGGAGTATGTCTATATAAAGCTTATGATCCATTATACCATCTATAAAAACTAAATTTCCTACCCCATTTGCAGCCATACAACCCCAAACCATGACTGAGCCACCACCATGTTTAACTGTAGGACGTAAATTTTTTGGATCCAAATCGGTGTTCGGCTTTCTCCAAACGGTGTGACGACCATCGCTTCCAAAAATGTTGAATTTACTTTCATCACTAAATATAACTTTCTTCCAAAAGTTTTCTGTCTTCAACTGATGAGTTTTTGCAAACTTCAAACGCTTTTTCTGATTTTGTAAGCTTATGAAAGGTTTCTTTCTAGCTACTCGACTGCTATATCCAGCATGTCTAATCACATTTCTCACAGTTTCAGCACTTACACTTCTGCAGATTATTCGAGAAGTTTCTTCAGCTAGTTTGACTGCACTCAGTTTAGGATTAATCTTGATATCTTTTAAAATTTTCCTTTTAGCTACATCACTCAGAATACTTTTCCTTCCTCTTCCACTCTTATTTTGAATTAATCCATCGCGTTTAAATTTCCCAATGATTTTCTGGACACATGAGTGACTTCTACCGACAATTTCAGCTATTTCACGATAAGATTTTCCCTTCTTAAATAACCTCAATATAAATTTTCTTACATCAATACTAGTCTCTTTCCGAGGAGCCATTTTCGATTTAAAATTACAGCTTTATATTCTCATAACCAACTTCAAAAGACAGAAATAACAGTTGAAAAAGTTTAGGATAAAATTTCCCAAACTTTAGTAGCAAGCAAAAAGAAATCAAGTGGTAGTTAAACAAAAATTTCATTTGTGTATCCTCAATTTTTTGAGGTAAAAATCTGCTTATGTTTATTTGAAATGCCTCTAAAAAGTTTTATTTTAGAATTTTGTCGTTGATTTTTCTTTATTTTTACTGTTAATTAAACCTTTTGTTATGTCTAAGAATAAAAATTCGTTTGCACTTCTGGTTAAGGTGTTATTTTGATTGAAAGTTGGATTTATCAAGTAAAAGTAAGGTGTATCCTCAATTGTTTGTGCCACTGTATTTAGAAATGAACAAAGAAAGGTAAGAATGGTTCATCCAGAAGAACAGAAATTTTCATCCCAAATCTAAGATGGCCACAATGAATACCGAATGTGTTACAAAACTGGACATGTTTTAAATTTGTTAACAAACGAAGAAATGAAAAAGTGTGGAAATATTTAACATACAGTGGCAATTACATTGTTAAAGCAAACTTAAAATGTCACGAAATCTCACTTTTTCTTTCCTAAATAATTCAGTTAAAATTTTTTCAAAATTTTCCAAGTAAGCTATTATACTGAAATAAACTTAATCGCTATTAGACTATACTGTAGTGATCCGAAGACTCACGAATCATCGTATATCAATTCAGATGTTTCAAAATAGTTGCTTTTCTGTAATATGTAGGAATTGTCACATTGTCCTACTGCAGCGCCTCCTTCAAAGTAGATTAGAAGGTTAGATCTCGAGGTGTAAGCAGAAAAGCGTGTCCATCTTATTTTTTTTAATTATTCATTATTTAATAAATTATTTTTTCTCTTAAAATGAGCTTGGTTCTTTTCAACATACCAATGCCAACCTCCACAATGGAGGCTCGGCAAACGAACCAGTATTTAAAGTTGAATTAAAATTTAAAATGCGAACTAAAAATCACTACGTGAGCAGACTAACAAATTGGTTGCCGCCAAAAAAAAAAAAAAAAAAACATGGACGCTCGCTTTCTTCACTAAGTACAGATGGTACTTGTGATCGAGAACTTGTGATTACTTCTAATTACAGGCAGTAACAACTTATAATCGAGAACTTGTGATTACTTCTTAGTACAGATAGTACTTATAATCGAGAACTTGTGCATTTTTTTAGTGCAGACGGTACTTATATTATTAGCAAGCTACGGAAGTTGATATATGTTGTTGTGCCACTGTTCTGAGGTGATTGTTCAAGTATTCGTGAAAAATCAACACTAGAAGAATAATAGCAGACGTTTATTACAAGCCTTTTTTTTTGTTATGACTGCCCAAGCATGTTGGATATATCACTGCTGAAAAGAAGGGTAAGTACCTCCTCTCCTTACCTTTCAATTTATATATGAAAACAAGTTTTATTCAGTGACTGTGCTACTCGAACTACATATAGATGATCACCTTTAATGATATTCCTGTTGTGTCAAACCTTATTAAAAAAAGGAAATGTTAAAACAATTAAGTTGTTAAACAGAAAATTATTTAACGATGCATTTGATCGTAACACAAGGAAAAAGTTGAGAAGTTTTTCCTCATTTCACTCAATATTGAAGATCGCAAGAAATTTCTATTCTATTCTTTTTCTATAAATTATTTAGTTTGTGTATTAAATGTGGTAAGTCTGGATATTAACGGTAATAACGAATAACTGCTTAATAGGCATTTTCAATCTTTATCGAATTTAAAAGAATTGCAAACTTTAAACTCTCGCTAAGCAGTGACTCTGAAATGTCTGATGACGAAACAGAAAAAAATCCTACTTCTTCCCCCCCCCTTTCTGTAATGTCTCCGGCATTGAATCATAACATGTTTGCTGATACTTTCGACACTTCCCTCACTTTTGTTTTGAAAGATATCGGAAATTCTCATCGAAAGTTTTCTGGTTCTGATACATATATAAAGTGTTTTATACAAAACTGTGGATAATCTCTCTCTCTCTCTCCCCCCAATCGTTGTGTGAGTGTGTGTGTGAATTAACAACATAAAATAATATTCTCTAAAACTGTAATTGAAGGTCTGTCAACACAGAATTTTCTCTGTACACAACGTAATCTTACGACATGGTTTTAGTTTAAAAACGCTTTATTAGAAGAATTCCGCCATCCGTTAAATGCTGCTGAGATTCATAGGCAGTTAAGTAGACGTAAATTATGTCAATACGAATCCCTTTTCGAATATTTTACGGCAATTAGAGCACTCGAAAGTACTTCCTGTGAAATTATTGATGAATCTTCATTATTTGAATATTGTATAATTGGTACACATTATTATCCATCAAATAAAGCTATTTTATACGGTGATAAATCTATTTCAGAATTTAAAAAGAAACTTCGTATTTATGAAAAAATAGTCAGTAACAGGAATAAGAAAATCTTTCCAAGAACAAATTCTCAGTTCAGTCAAGGACGCATCATGAACTCAAAAGATAACTTTCATAGGTCTGAAATCCAAAATTCTAATGCATATAATAGACAAAAAACATGTCTTAATTTTAATATGTCTGGACATATTTCTCGTTTCTGTCCAGACAGACATAAAGGTTTAAAATATAGTGTTTGTAAAAATTTTGGTCATATTTCTGCAAAGTGTACCAATAAACCTATTCCAAATCGAACCGATAATGCTGTGTCAACTATAAATCATTTACCTCCTTTGATTTATAAAACTGTTACTATCAATGATAATTCATTTACTGCTTTGACTGATACTGGTAGTCAGAAAACAATTCTAACGAAAAATACATATAAAAAAAATTGGTTCTCACCATCTTTAACTACTTTTCATGGATCACTAACAGCCTTTTGGTAATGAACGCATTACACCAATCGGTAGCTGTATATAAGAACTTACAATAGATAATTAGAAATGTATCGATAAATTTTGTGTTGTTAATAACGAAATTATGATGTCAGATGCTATTATTGGTATGGATAATTTAACACAGGCTGAAATAAAAATCAACACAGACAGTGTAAGATTAAAAAAATTTCGGATACTAAAACGGAAAATGCAAAGCAATTTTCGATCTATAACATCTCAACAAATGATAAATCGGAATTTGAAATCAGATCAAATGTTACTAAAACTCCTCGAAACATTTTTCATAATTTGGTTTCAAGCTATAAGCCAATTAAGAGTAAAACTGCTGATATCCATCATGTTAATTTAAAGAAGGAAATACCAATATCACATAGATCACGACGATTACTTTTTGTTGAAAGAAAAATTGTAGACGACCAAGTGATGAAATGGTTGGCTGAAGGTATTGTTGAGCCATGCTCTTCTGATTTTTCTAGCCAAGTAGTTGTTGTAAATATAAACTTAATAAAAACATCGTAAAAGATAACTATAGTTAATAGTATAACCTTTAATAGATGATCTGCTTGATAAGTTTCAAGATGCAAATATGTTCAATACAATTGATGATTTTTTTTCATTTAGAAATAGAACCAAAGAGCCGATGATATACATCTTTTGTGACACATAATGGGCAATTATAGTTTCTACGCGCTTCTTTCGGTCTTTGCACGTTCCCAACAGTGTTTCAGCGGTGCATAAACACAATATTTAAGAATTTGAATATCAAAGGTCATGTTTTAATTTACATGGACGATGTCATTATAAAATACAGAAGAAGGGCTTGAAAGACTTGCCTTAGTGTTTTCACTCACTTCCTCTTACGGATTAGACATACATTTTCAAAAATGCAAATTTTTAAGAAAAGAACCAGAATTTCTTGGTCATGTTCTTAAAAAAGGTAAATTTCTCCTTGTCACCGCTATAAATCAAAGATGTTCTTAAATTTCCTGAACCGAAATGCCAAAAAGACTTACAATCTTTTCTTGGATTGCTGGATATTTTCGGAAATAGATTTTAAATGGCTTCATCATTGCACTTCCTTTAACAGAATTTTGAAGAAAAATCGTGAGTTTAAATTTTCTGATAGAGAAATACAAGCATTCAATTGTCTAAAACAATGTTTATCTTCCCCACCTGTTCTGAACATTAACAATTAGAACGCTGATATCGAAATTCATTGTGATACTAGTATTCATGATTATGGATGTATTTTACTCCAAAAATCCATGACAGATAATGCGCTTCACCCAATAAATTTTATGAGTAAAAAAAACCACAGACGCCGAAACAAAATTTAGCTGTTATGAACTTGTAGTTTTAGCTATTGTCGAAGCATTAAAAAAGTTTAGAGTTTACTTGTTAGGCAAACATTTCAAAATAGTAACTGACTGCAACGCGTTCGCAATGACACTAATGAAAAAAGATTTGTGCACTCGGATAGCGCAATGGGCATTGCAACTACAAGATTTTGATTATGAAATAGAACATCGCTCTGGTTCCAAAATGAATCACTTAGACGCGTTAAGTAGATTCCCAGCTATGGTAGTACAAGTCAGTCTCTTTGCAAAAATCAAAACGGCTTAAAAACAAGACACTGAAATCCAAACTATTAGAGAACCTTTAAAAATCAAACCTTACAACGATTACCTTCTAAAATCCAATGTACTCTACAAGTTTGTTGAAGGCATTGTTCTCATTGCTACTCATTGTTCCTAAAAATATGCTGAACGACATTATACGCAGCGCTTACAAGGGTGGGCACTATGCTTCTAAAAGAACAGAAGAAGCCCTCAAGTATCAATTACATATCCAAGTTAAAGAAAAAATATAGACTGTTTGATTTAAAATTGTGTTCCGTGTATTTTGGTTAATTACAAACGTGGCAAACAAGATGGTCTACTGCACCCTACCGAAAAAGAAGCCATCCCTCTACACATATATCATGTTGACCATTTAGGCCCAATCCTAACATATTTTTGCCATCATTGACTCCTTCAAGAAATTCGTATGGTTTTACCCAATGAAGTCAACAGATGCTGCAAAAGTTAGAAATCAAAAATACATATTTGGCAATCCATCACGAATAATTTCTGATCGTGGTACCTCATTCACTTCTAATCAATTTCAAGATTTTTGAAGTAACGAAAAAAATTGAACACTTCCCAATCACCACTGGAATATCTAGAGGTAGACAAGTAGAGGTGTAAGCACGTTGAAATGCGTGTCCGTCTTTTCTTTAATTTTTCATCATTTGATAAACTATTTTTTCTCTTAAAATGAAAATGAGCTTGATTCTTTTTAATATACCGATGTCAACCTCCTCAAATATATGTTTAAAAATCAATCATTTCTTACTACCATCCCAAATGTTCTTTACAGTATTCTTCAAGAAATGTTTGTCTATACTATTCAATAGGAAAGTGTGAAATAACGCTCCCCCAATCAAAAACAGAAGAAAAAAATGCATCGCTAAGATGATGAACAAACGGTTTCGCATAAGCCATTTTCTGTTTGATTAGCTTTTCAATGACAGGTTTTATATGAAATGAAGAACCTAACGAAGTGACTTAATGAGTATAACTACTGTAGAAAATTATGTAGATAACTTATGTAGATAACTTGAGATAAAGCAGCAGAATAGCGAGCATACTCTTATGTTAGAAATCTTTCACCTTAAATTTTTTTTCCCAAATGGGGTTTTTCTCTCTGTTATTGTGAATGCTATGCAGTCTGCTGAATCTTTTATTGTCCAAAGTATTTACTAGGTTAGAAATTTGCCAATTTCGACTGAATAATACATTTTATAAAAATAGTATATTTGATCAAATAAACAAATCTAAGCAAAGAAAAAAGAACATTTATTTAAAACTTGACACCAAAGAAAAAAAAAAAATATGTCCGAAACTAGATAAGTCACAATTGTACTTTTTGAAGAAATCCAGTTCTTAATGATCTTGTGTCCATCAAATGTACTCATCTGGGACCAGGATCGAAACTGAAATCAAAATACCGTATATTCTGATGTATAATGCGCACAAATAATTTCAAGCCCAATTTTTAGTTTTTAGGTATAATCTCAGCATAACACATCCATTTTGTGTAGGGGGGGGGAAGGATTTAACGAGAAAAGATTTTTTTCGATGTCGATAAAGATGGCAGTTCTTTAAACACCCTGAAAATATTGATATAATCTCTCTCTTTTATACTTGATTCTGTAATTACAATTAAGATATTTTTTCAAAAATATCTCTAGAAATGATTTAAATCATTCCTTTTTCTTCATCATTCAATTTTGCCGCTTTGATTAATTTATACACAGATTTTATTAATAATTCTTTTGCACACACAGTCATATTTCTTAGTTTTGGATACTTTTTGTAAGCATATTTACAGTTTCACTGATTTTTTTTTCCAGAGGAAGCTTCTTGCTTGAGGTGTTTAAAATGTAGAAGGGGAACAGAAAACAAAATAATTATAAAAACTCTTCTTAAAATTGCATAACTTCTAGATAAATTGTATTTATTTCTTTTGATTGATTAATTGCTCATTAACGTCTCACTGAGAAGCAACTCAAGGGGTGTTGGCGTTGGGCCATGTAATTTTAAATCTTGGTCAAGCGACGAAGACTTCACCTGAGCAGGAGCCTCTCTCTCTAATCTTCTTCACAAAATCAACTGAAGGAGGAGAGACTTAAAACCTCAACCAATTTATTGTTCAATAACCCTCTGCATGGCAGGTCTTTAGTGGCAATAGGTCTTTAGTGGCAATAACCCGTGACGTGTTCGCGACCATGACAACTAGGGTACCACGGCTAATTATTTATATTGATAGGAACATGAGTGCATATATATTTATAATTATATACTAAATGATATCTAAATTCTTTCCTTTAGATTACGTTTCTTTCGAGGAAAACACTTGCATTTAATAAGTGAATAAATACTAAGGCTCTATTTTTTTCAACCTCCAATTAGACACGAATGATGATGCGCCACTCGCTTTTGGAGGGGGAATGAATCATGGTGGCCATACTAAAGAGCCTGTGACTCAATTCCAAATAATGTCTTAGACTTGGCAATGACATATGTTACAGTAAGGAAACTGCACAAAAGCGTTGTGAGCAGATCCGCCTAGTATAGCAAGGCTGGTAGATCAGGATTGCTTTCGGAGTTGAAAAAAAATAACACTGTGATTTATATACACTCCATAACAGGAAAAAAAAACGACACACAAAGAAGAAGCTGTCTGATGGAGACAAAAATTGGCGATTTTGGAAAATTAAATAGAGAATAGAAAATAATTACGATTTCATAAAAATTGAATGACTTATTACAAAGCTACAAAGTAACGAGCTCAATAAGGTGTTGAACCACCTTTAGCTTGGATGCAAGTTGCCACACGACGTGGCATAGAGTGATAAAGCTCCCTGGTGGTCTCCTGCTGTATTTATTGCCATATTTGCTCCAATTGTCGGGCTAGGTCATCAACATTCCCTATTAGATGCAGTCGCCTTCCAAACATATCCCTGACATGGTTGATTGGAGAGAAATCTGGCTGGCCAAGGAAGCGTTTGACAAGCTGTAAGACTGTTCATAGCAACACGTGCCGTATATGGTCTGACATTATCTTGCTAAAAAATAAGGCCAGGGTACTGCAAAAGGAACGGTAGCAAAACAGGCCTCAGAATATCGTAGACGTACCTCTGTGTTGTAAGTGTGCCTCTAACGACGACTAAAGGGGTCCGGTTATAAAGGGAAATGACACTCCAGACCCTAACTCCTGGTTCGGGGCCTTAGTGAAAGTAGTATCTCTACGCTGCCCTGGGCGTCTCCAGACACGTCTTCGATTATCGTCAGGACACAGTTGGAAGTGGGATTCGTCACTAAACACTATGCGTCCTCAGTCAGCATCATTCCAACCTGATCGTACCAAGCACCACTGTAATCTGGCTCGACAGTATGCAGGCGTGAGTGGCAGGTGGCGTAGCGGTCGGTATGAACTCTGTCAGCCGTCTGTGAATGGTCATGGTGGACACTCGTGTGCGGGTCGCACATCTGATGGCTGATAACGATGAATCAAGCTCTGTGACAGCTGATATGACAATCACTCTATATGCTCTCCCGATATGCTGTGGCCCTAGATCGACCGCTACCATTATGACGCTGAAATTAGGCACTTGTCACCCATTCTTTCCAGCATCTTCTAATCACCGCATCGCTTCGACCCATATGACAAGTGATTCTCCGATTTGCCCAACCTGCCTCTTTCATTCCAATGATACGATCCCTTTCAAACTCTGACATTTGCTCGCATTGAGCTCGAATCCTGCAGCGAGGCATTTTTGCAGTCGTTGAAATGTATCCTAATTCGGAACTCAACAGAAAATTTGACCACCGGATTGAGAATCGCTTAATATTTTGTTACAGTGTTCATCCTGATCAAGCAATCCGTTTTCATAATTGATTCAAAAATCCGTTTTCATAATGATACGACCTGTTTCAAACTCTGACAATTGCTCGTAATGAACTCGAATCTCTGCGAGGAGACATTTTTTCAGCCTTCGAAAAGTGTCCTAAATCACAATGCAACAGAAAGTTTCACCATCTGATTGAGAATCGCTTCTTATATACACCTGCTGAGTGCGTAGTTGGGTTGCACTGTAGCTCCCGCTATTCATTCATTCTGCACCAAATTTTAATAATTTGCATGTTCGGTCCAAATGTCTTTGTACACGAAATTTCATTACAATTGGGCAAATCCTTCTTGGTGCGTCTTTCGTTATATACATATATATATATATATATATATATATATATATATGCGAGGTGTTACAATTAAATAACCTGACTAGTCTTAAAAATGAGCTTTATTGAAAACATTATACAAATACTAATTCCTTTCACCTACTCCTCTTCCCTATCAATGCATCGCGGCATACGATTTTTCCTCTGCTCAAAGCAGTGCTGCAGATCATTAGGTATAACCTTCTTCACTAAGTCTGCCGTTTTTGTCTTCACCTCTTCCTCTTCTACAGACTGAAAATGTGTTCTTTTTAATGCACTTTTCATTTTTGGAAACAGGTAGAAGTTGCATGGTGCGAGATTTGATGAGTATGGTGGATGCTCGAGCACAATAATGCATTTGTCTGCCAAGAATTGTTTCACAGAGAGCGCATTGTGCGCAAAAGCGTTGTCTGCGTTCTTAATTTTTTGGCACTAGTTTTGCTCAAACTTTCGTCTTAGGCAAATACTCAGTGAAAAATTTTCTTATTGTCTTTTTGTCTATGTTCGTAATACCTGACATCATCGGAACACTCAAAAATCGGTCTTTATGCACGATTGCATTAATTTTATTTATATTTTTATTAGTTCTTGATGTCATAGATCGACTAGAACGTTCGTCATCTTCAACAATCTCCTGATCTTCCGAAAATCTTTTGTGCCATTCAAAAATTTGACGACGTGACATGCAATAATCTCCAAACATCTCCTATAAGAATTTAAAACAATCAGTTGGAGGTTTTTTTTTTTTTTTTTTAATTTCCCGAGGAATTTCAAATTTATGAACAGCTCGATTTTTAATCTTATCAAGATTGCGGTACTACGACACAACAACGTCTTACTCAAACGAGGTTGAAAAATAAACTGAACTAGATAGAGGGACGGAATAATGTACAACCTGCACCGGAAGCATCAAGGTAAACTACATTCCCTCTCCTCCCTCTCCTCCATACCAAGCCTAACGGCTAAGGCATGCGCAGTCCGGTTACTTAATTATCACACCTTGTACTGCCACAGCAATGGCTTTCGATATCAGCATTCTGATTGTAAATGTTAAGAACAGGTAAGGAAGACAAACTTTGTTTTGGACAATGAATGCTTGTTTTTCACTATCAGTAAATTTAACTGTACGATTTTCTTTAGAAGTTTAGTTAAAGATGTGCAATAAAAGAGAAATTTAAAATAAATTTCCGAAAATATCGAGTAAAACCAAGAAATGATTGTAAATCTTTTTGAGATTTTGGTACAAGAAAATTAAGAAAAGTTTTAATTTTTTGTGGTGTCTAGTGCAATTCACTATTTTTAATAACATGGCCAAGAAATTATTTTCGTTTACTTAAGAATTTACACCATTAAAGATGTATGTCTCAGCCATAAGAGAAAGTAAGCGAGAACATTGATAAATTTAATTCTTCTTAACCCTTTTTAATTTAAAGAAAAATCGAAATTGTCTGTGCATTTTTGGATTTTATAATGACGTTATCCATTTTAATTAAAACACGACCTTTGATAATAAAATAGTTAAATATCATGGTAATGGAACTCTGAAAACTGCTAGTCAAGGATCAAAAGGTGTGAGTAGAAATGTTGAACATTATGAGTTTCAAATGACATATACCGACGGCTAATTGGCTCTATCTCCAAATGAAAGAAAGTATTAAGTAACACATCAATCAATAACTCCCGAGACTAACCCAGAGATGGCGCTCGTAGTAAACCAGTAACCAAGTCTTTCTAGAGTACTAACCTTTTTTTGAAACGTGTCAAAATTTTAAGTCGATCGGACCAGAAACAGCTGAGTTATCGAGGTTGGAGTAAAGTCGTTTTGTAGTTTATTTAAAAAATGGAAAAAACCGAGTTTCGTGTTCTGATAAAACATTGTTTTTTAATGGGTAAAAACACCGTGCAAGCGAAACAATGGATTGAAAAATGTTACCCGGACTCTTGTCCATCAAAAGCAACGATTTGTCGGTGGTTT
>BMAW01106547.1:0-20796 GCA_019974015.1 Nephila pilipes
TATATATATATATATATATATGTATATATATATATGCATTTTCATTTGGCTTTGAGACAAAATTTCGTAGAAGGATTTAGTAAATGCAACAAAAATGAATGAAATGAATGTGAATATAAAAGAAGTTTCTCATATTCTGTAAAATGTTCTATTAGAATAGTGATAGTAAAATGATGTACAAAATGTTTTTGAGTAATATTGGATAGTATCAATTGCATATAAAATATAGCAGTAAAATATTACATTAAAAATGGAAAGAATAAGACATTCAATTTTATAGGAAATTTTATCCCCTGTTGAAACTTAAAATAAATTCAAAAAAAAGTTTAAATTATATATTTTTTTACTAAACAATGTTATTATACTTTAAAAATAAAAGTAAAGCATACATACGTATAATTCGAAGATGTTTAATCTATTCTATTTTACAGCTTTATCATACTATTATAATAAAGATCACACATAGTTTCAGTGAACCCATCTTTAGAAAGAAATACTTCAAAGAAAATAAAACTAGACTATTAAATTAAGATACCTGAAAAATAAACTAGAACCTAAATTGTTTGACATTATTATTAAATCGAATATCCTATCAAGAACGTCTCGTCTACAGAGTTTTCTTCAATTTTCCTATAAATGTTAAGAAACAGTACTTTAAAGCTGAAATCCCAACAATTGGTGCTTTTTTTATTTGTTCTATTGCAATTTCTTTAGGCTAAGCACTCTTTTTTTTGGTTTTATCTTCTTCATTGGGGATTTTATTTTGGTTGTCAGGAGGTACTGACCAAAATCGTGCAAAATTTATAAACAAAATGGATTTTAAAGAATAATATTCAGTATTCAGCCTCTAGCGTTTGGTACCATATATAAATGCACCAGTTTAGTCTTAAAGATGTATAATATGAATTCTGAGAAATAATGTAAAATATGTGCTGAAAAAAGGTTAGGTAGGGGTGTTTATTGATTAAGATATTTTAATTTAACATTTTATCAAAAACTAGATTTAAAAAAACTCAATTTCTTGGAAATCAACTGGGGTACTCTTTTTTAAAATAAACAAATTGTTCAAGCATGACATAATTTTTTATACCTTCCTTTACATACATATAAAAATAATACATCACAACTTAAGCAAAAGAACATAGTTTGAAATTTTATTTTACCTTCAAGTACATATACACATACTTTAAAATAAATAATAAAGTATTTAGATCCTAAAAAAGTTTTAAAAAAATTAATTTTCTAATTTTTAAGCCATGAAACTATGTAAAATATTAATATCAGAAAAAAAATATAGTTAAGCTTATAATTTTAAATAGATGGTACACAAATGTTTTTTAAAAAAATATATTTGCGTATTACAAATTTGAAGCCAATTCATGTATCAG
Organism: Nephila pilipes; assembly: GCA_019974015.1. Classification (NCBI taxonomy): domain Eukaryota; kingdom Metazoa; phylum Arthropoda; class Arachnida; order Araneae; family Nephilidae; genus Nephila; species Nephila pilipes. The sequence goes on from BMAW01106547.1 coordinate 1,389, forward strand.
AGAGATATGATTGAAATATTTCATTTTCAGGTTTTAAACACAGTGGAATTTAGAAAACTTTTAGAACCTATAAATTTGAACAATAAAAATTCTAATAAAATAACACTAATAACTTCAAAATGTATCTTTATTTGAGCTTATTTTCCAATTTACATGCAGCAAAATTTACAATTATATAATAAAAGTAACAGTATGCATTTATATTTACCACATACTAAAAATATTAACTTATAGAACAAAGTATACAGAATATTGCTGTAATTTGTTTCATATGTGGAAATGCAATAATTATGCTTTGAAAATATCATAGTACAATTAAAAATGTTTATCAAAATATGATTGTTTCTGCGTAAAAAATATTTTTAAAAATCGGGATTTGAAGTTGAATTTTTAACTATATTTAAGTAACAGTGTACAAATTTGGAAGATGATTTTTTAAAATTTAATTTTCGATATAAAATACAGTTCGGTTAATGAATGCATATTTTAATATGTTTTTGTTTTAGAAAATTTCGTTGTTACCTATCTTTTTTCCTTTGTCTTTTTATATAATTCATCTAGTTTACCTAATTTTTCATTATGATTTGATATAAATGTGATGCAATTGTAATAAATATTAATAATATTGCTTCTGCTCAGCTGGTTGATGCAAAATTACTTACATTTATGCTTAAATTTCTAAAGCAGGCATATCCGTTTCCAGGAAGTATATAATGTGTTTGGAAATAGCATATATACCTTAATTTGTATTGAATAAAGGTTTTTGTGCATCGCTCAAAAATAGGCTGTAACTTTAGATAAACAACTGGCTTTAATAGCTTTGAGAATATGGTGGTAAATTTAAGACATAGACACTTATTCCACCTTTTTGCCTTAAATATACTCCATGAGTTACAATGGATCTCTTATAATTTTTGTGTAAGTTTGTTTAATAGAATTTTTCCCATGATTTAATGAGAAAGTTAGAAGGATATATAAACACTTGTAAAATTTATTCAGTTCCATCAATCTCATCTCTTTGAAAAATAGTCATTTTCGTTACCAGAACTTGGTTAAAACATTACGAATACTATCACATATGACCCTTAGGTTGTTTCTTGTAAGATCTGAAATACATCCAAACCGATTACATAGAAAATTTATGTATTATCGCAGGAAACAAAAGTAAAACATACTTATTATTGAATGAAGAAATGTATATTCAGCATTCAGTGTGATTACGATTATAAGCAAACAAAGAGTAAATAATATTAAAAATGTATTGTAATTTTTTTTCTAAAACATTCATAAATTATTGGAAAATTATATTGATTTCGATATACATAATATAAATGATTTTTTACCGAGTGTTTTATGTGTAAATGAAAGAATATTAAGGATTCAGTTAAATTTAATCTAACTTTTTTTATTCAATTAAAACAACTATTCATTAATCAATACGTTTCTAAAACTAAACAATTATTCGGAGGTTGTTTAAAAAGTACATATTTTGACAACAGAGGTTGATGCTAGATTGAGAGATGCAACAGAGATTGCATTGTGTTTTGCAAAGTAAATGGAACACCAATTTATTGGTTAGTTTTGATTTGGCAAGCCATTGCCTTAATGTAAACAATTTGATTGAGGCTTTGTCGAGATTTTTCATTAATGTCCTCCCCGTCCTTGAGACCTGAATTCATGAATACATGGGAAACGAAGGTACAATAAAAAGGATGTGCTATTTCTGGTGAATCTGTTTCGAAGTAGGCGACAATAGTCTTATTGACTGGAACAGTTATGCCAATGAATGTGTGGATTTGAAAATGCTACATACTCATAAACTTCTTCGAAAATGGATAAAATATCTAATACCACACAATGTATTACCCCACTTCCCTCTCCCATTCCTATTATACTCTTTCATATTCCTAATTACAGAACCTTTTGAGTCATCGTCATAGCTCGGTGTGATAAGCTCCCTCCTAGTAAAATAATTGATTTATTTTCAACAAAATTTGAGTTTTAAAGGCTATATTCAAAAACGTAGTAAAATAAGCCTACGATTAAACTGAATAAAAATTTTATCATTTTTAAATTTAAGAGTTAATACTTTGTTAAAATGAGAAATCGGTTCTATTTTCTTAAAATTGTCTTATTTAAAATAATAGAAATCATGTTTTATTAAAAATAATATATATTAATGTCTTATTTTAAAATAATAGAAATAAAATAATTAAGTATACAAGTAGATTGATCAGAAAGCATCAAGATATTCATAAATCTAGGTTATGAAAGTTATGTTCATAATTGTGTTATAGAAACTGTTATGTTTAATAATTTGCACACAATCACAATCACTTGGTTATATATATTATCTGCAAAATACACATAGTGACTTTGAGCTATTCTAAAGAAATTCAAACTCACATTTTTCCTTTAAATATACACATTATTATGCTCATTCTGATTAAAATGTTTACATTAAATTTTTGCCATTCTGATTTTTGTTTAATTCTATGCATATTTCTATTTTTACTTATTTCTATTAAATATTTAAAAATTCTGTCTATATCAAAACTCCAAAATAGAAATTATTTAATACCTGAAGAGAGACATCACTACAGATATAAGAAACCCACCCACCACCACGGATAAAAGTAACGATGTAGGACATTTCACAAAGCTGTTAACGTCAAAAGTCATGTCCCGATATCTATTTCAGAAAAACCAAAATAAATGAAAGAGTGAAAGAAAGAAATAAAACGAAACGCAATTGCCTTTGAAAGTTTCAGCTGTGAAAATAACGCTTATATAGATTCATTAGAAAAGCGGTATTCTCTTTTAAATCGATTCTCCAGTCGACATTTCTAACTCATTCAGTGTTCAGGTCACGTTACTTTGTTGGTCCTCTTCTTCATTCTTTGAAGTAGAAGGCTTCTGGCGGGGAATTAAAGGAATTTTCTTGGTGAAATCGTTTCGATTTGGTCCGCAGAAAGAATAAACGACTATTCAACAACACAGCAGCAAACGATACAGAGAGTATTTCTTTAACTCAAAAGAATTTTGGTCTTTTTTAGTGAACCTTTGCACCAATTTTAAGATTAGAAATTCAACAGTAAGACAAAAGGGTTTACTCCACAACTCAACAATCGTACAAATTAAAAAAAAAATACTATTTAAATTCTATCAAAAACCCAATAATTATCTTATTTAAGATCAGTTTTCTGTTGTTAAAAATCTCTTTGTTGAAATTAAAATATACATTTCCTCAATTTATTAAAAAAGAAAAATAAGAACCCAGAGCATATAATATATGATATCATAAGAAGAACACTTTGATTCATGGTGTTGATGTGTTTACAAGCCATACGTTTGTTAAAAAAAACTTTTATTAAATAAATACAAATTGCTTATAAAACAATTTCTCTATATATTAAGCCCTAGCGGCTTATCTGCTTAACCAATCGAAATGAAATCTATGGTATTTTTTTTTATTTGAAGGTATTTGCTTAAGAATGTGTTGATTTAAAACAATAGAGCTTTATACCTTAGGAGAATTACTGGTGACGAACCTCGTAATTTTGAACCTTGATCGAGGGTCGAAGCCGACACCTAAGTTATCTACCTCCTCTCCAAACTTCCACACTACGCCATTAGGAGTACTTTGGATCGCGATAAATTTAACGTGTATCAGCCCCAGTTACATGCTGGTTTTATGGTGGGATCAAGGTTCGAGCCTGCTGCTCAGCGAAAACTGCCTGTCGCAGACGCTTACGCATGAGAAAGAATAATTACAACAATGAACATAATATCGTAGGGATATATATATATATATATATATATATATATATATATAGATGGTTATAATTCATATGCCGCAATTGTGGTCATAAGGTCAACAAGGCCTACAACCCTCAGTTGAAATCTAGTTGCGGCAAATTTTGCGGGAGCTGTTTTTAAGGGTGAAACATGTGGTGCTTCAATGGGAACTTAACCATTGTAGTATTTTCGGGGTTGAGCAAGCCAACAGTCTCGCAAAGGGCCGATACTATTTTATAACCAGAACTTTCATTCTATTCTTTACGGATACATATAAAACAATTAATGGATACACGTTATGAAATTATAATTCGAGTAAGGACAAAGTTAAAGCAATATATGATAAAGAAAGGTTTTTTACGATTCCCATCAAACCAGGGTGGCTCACTGTCGCTTTTTACCGTCTCCTGTGGCTATTGCATAACCGTTAGCTGCGTAAAGTAAAAGATTCTGCTTTTTAAAAAATTTTACGAAATGTCTAAGATAGCAGCTTACCACAGGAACGTATAAACTAGAAATATGTGCGTAGATAATCGATATAATATAAATAATCGGCTGTAGGACCGGCACTGATCTGCCATTGACCAAACAGCTGTGGCTTTTAGTTTTCCATCCAATTGCATGGTTTCACGCATCTTTTTGTTCCATTTCCAAACTTATGATGATAAACCGCAGAATCTTTTTTGTTACATCTAGGTTGAAATTAGATTACAGTCTTCGACTAAAAGGTACTCCACTCATCCTGATCTACGCAGCAGTCTAAACGCTGCTCTAAGCATTTCTTTAAATTCACAAATTTCTGCGAGGATAGTATTCAAATCCTGACCTTTGCGTTTGATATTTGCGATATTCAAATTACCTCCTAATACTTCAAGTATTTTTGAGCCAAATGGATCTTTACAAACTGACATTATATTCTGCAAGTTAACAGGTAATCTTTGCAACCGTAGAGGTTGTACGATGTCGTCCTACGTGTTTTCTACGCATTTAAATTACGCATTTCATACAAGAGATAATGCTGCTTATCACCTATCAGTAATTCTTTATTATTAAATAATAAATTTAAATGAGATGAAGTCGACCGGATAAAATGTTGGACAGTCCTATCCTTAAGAGCTTTATACGCCTTAAATGCGTAAGTTTTTCTAATAATATCCTTAAAACACAAAAGAACGTTTAAGCTTAAGATAGCAACAACTGCATGGAGTTTAGTAGACTCCCTAATAATGGCAGTCATAATAAATTGGCATTTGATATTGTGAAATCAGATTTAGAACCATCCTGACAAAACAGTTGTACTTTGAACGCCACACGTGAAATGGATTCACCCTGCTTAGTATAAGGAAGATCAGCTTCTTCAGAATTAAACATGTTAACCTTCAAGAACACCGTCGGATTGGAGTAACATAAGAACACGGATATCCCAGTGAATTGCAAGGCTTATATATAAATTTATAGAAATATTTATATTAAATGTAATGTCAAGTATTATTATAGAAGTAATACAAATCCGAATACATGAAAGAAAAATCTGATCTAATTAAAATGAAAATGACAAAATGAAACAAAAATGCTGTTGATATTTTATTTTCGAAATATGTTTCGGATTTAAAACAAATTGAAAGAAGAAATTTAAACTTGCAAAGATTTTTTCCATCATTTGGATAATTCACTGATACTTGTTGAACAATTATTGCAACTTTCAAAGACATATTTGGTTATTTTTATATGATTTTTGCATGCAAAATTAGAACTTTCAGCGCAACCTATAGTTGTGCTGTTATCTTTCTTTTATCCACAAAGGGTACACAGCCTTTTCTTTTTAAGAGGGCTGTAAGGACCTGCAATTTCCAAATCTTTCAATTGATGATTGATAAAGCTTTTAGAAGTTCTCGGTAATGATGGAATCAAACTTATCTGATAGAAATATCAGGAGTTATAATACAATTGATTTTCAAGAAATAGTGCTTATACTTTGGAGCGTTATCGGAGGATGACATTTGAAGCATAATTAGGTTGTTTATAACTACCTGTAATGTTTAAAAAGCTATAGAAAATCGCCATAGGCTATTTTAAGGTTTCTCCTGGCAACAGTGTAAGTTCGTCATAATATATCTTTAACATGTACACCACCTTTTGTTTCATTGTATTCCAAAGTGACAGAAGGCTTATCTGTATCAATACTAGCATCATCATGCATGCTACTCAAGAGCAAAACAGCCTTAATATAATTGTTTTTCGGAACATATGATAAGATACTTGCATCTTTTTGGATCCCAAGAAGTGTTGAAGCTATGACTCTTGATTTCAATGTAAGACATTCTCGATGGATTTCTTTTTTTATTTTAACGCAATCTTAATAATAATATGATATTTTCATTCAGCAAAGATCTTGCCAAAGGATAACTTATGTACCAATTATCTGTTGTCGAATTGCGTCATGAGCCTTTCAAATGATCGATTAGTCTGTTCACAATATCAGATGGAGAATCAGAAACACAATATGGTCCTTCCAGTTGCAATCCGCAATTTGTTTCAATATAATTCGTAAAAACAATTTTTGAATAAACACGTGTAAACAATTTGATTCCATATTCCATCCAAGTTTTTTTGCTATGTATTAAATGGACGAGTATATAATGGACGAAGGGTTCAAGATTTTCACGCACAGTTATTTGTTCTTCAGAAGAATAAGACTCTATGCATTTTTTTTATAAAAACATTGATAAACAGCCTAATAGTATCTAACTTATCTGTTTCTCTTGTATCACGTTAGATATTTTTTATCATGGAATCAAATTGAACTAAGTAAAAATAAAATCATTTATAAGCCCATAACACCACGGAGTATTTCAACAACAGTATCACCAAACGTCTACAATTCATGATGGGTTATTTTACTGGCTTTTTCATTCCAATTAGATATGATATTCATATGGTTGCCATGATTTAATCTCTTAAAGTATCTTTTATATCCCGTTTTTGTTTCTGTTCCTGATTGTGTGCATTTCATTTATTTCCTTTATTCAAATTAGTATTATGAACTATCATGTCAATCATATCACCATTTACAAACTTAAAAAATAAAAACAGCTCATCTCAAATTTTGCTATTATTCTTAGGTAATGGGGGAATTTTTTTAAGAATGTTTTTTTGGGTGTTCTTGATAATTTCTTCTCAAGCGAGTTTTCTTCCATTTATGAATTTCACTAATATGTTTTTCTGTTTCGCCATTCACAGTTTTATTTTTGTACATTATTTTCTTAAAGAAGGCGCCACACTTGTCTTCAGAATTATTTTCAGGACATTTTTCTTCATTATTTATGTCTTCAGGTTCTGCTTCAATTTCTGAATCAGAATCATGATAAGTTTTAGTTTATGAATTCGTCTTCACTGGTCTCATCGATATAATCAGCATTTTTCAGACTACAGCTATCTTCGGATAATTCTTGTAGGATCCTGGAATAATCATCTGGATGAATTATGTTTCTTTTTCTCCCAGCCCTAAAGAAAAACAATACAAATACAGCTAAATACTAAAAAATGAAAAAAAAATTTTTTTTCGTTATATGAGGGATTATAACAAATAAATGAAAGTGTTTCAATAATTCCTGCGAAACAGCTTTATAAAACGTTTATTTGATTTTGGTATCCGTAAAACGATTCCAAATGTATATTCTCTGTAACAAAATGTCAACTTAATACACCAATTGTTTCTATGCGGTAAGCATCTACATTTATGTTTCGAACATTTACTTAATGAAAGCCTGAACTTTTCATTAATTGCGTACTAAATACTTAATTCAGGTAAAATAGTTTTTCTTTTGAAAATAGAATGAAAATAATCAGTTTGTTCGCACATTGAATGGTAATAACAATAACTTATAAAGCGGGGCAGAAATGAAAAGATAATAACCATATTATAATGTTTTTGTATAAATTTAGTTTTAACTGTTTTAAATTTTTGTAAAACGCACAATAAATCATTAAATGAGACTCAATACGAATGAAGAAACTAAATAGAACATATTACATAAATATCTTACATAATAACACGTGGGGGGGCGTATTACGTATGCCAGACGAGACGTTCCAGAAAAAAAATTATAAAAGATAACAGATCAAAATACGACATTCAACTTTAAATACAATTACCACACGGAATGGAGTTTAGTGGGAAAAATAAGGAGAGTAAATAAGGCACAGATGTTAGTCACTCAACGCCTTAGAACTGAAGTATTTAAAGATAAATGGAAAGTTAAATGATAAACATGCTAATAATGCAAACTTTAAAGCTACACGAGAAGGTCAAGATGAGAGCTACACATGAGAAATTTACAAATTTCTCCTAACGCGAATGTGAAGGCTTTTGTCTTGACAAGTGTAACATATATTAGCCGCACCACATACCTAAGCATCAGAATTCTAGCTCACAACAAGACCTAAACAATACCAACTGAACATTCTGCTACTTCTGCTCATCAATAACTTTAAATACTCGAACTGTCGTAAGAAAAGTACGTACAATACATAAATGGAGGCAAAAGAGAGATAATTTATGGTTGATAACCCGTACAGTATGTGTAAATATGTTGTTGAATGTCAGACCATCAGTAATGAAATATATGTACAACACGCCTACGTAAGAAAAATAATATATATATCTAAGACAAATAATCATTTCCCAATGTCAGTCTTTTAGAAATAAAATATTCTTTATCTCAATGATAAATCGAAACCTACTTTTCTTGTAGTTTCTTTTAGTTTGATTGTATACACAGAACATTCCAGAAATCTTCATAAGTGATTCGTTATTTATTAGAAAAAGAGAAGTGCAATTTATTTACTTAGGAAATAATATATAGTAACTTATATGATCGTATTTACTTTTTATTTATTTAGTCTTGCGAAAGTGAAGACGATGATGTTTCTTGAAACTAGCTTGTAGAAATACATATGCTAATATTTTTAAAATATATGATTGCAGTATTAAAGATGCAACGAGAGCTACAAGCCGAACACATGAGAATACAAGAAATTTACTATAATATGCATATATATTTGCTATTTATAAAGAAAATAAAGATGTTAACATTTATCATAACAGCTAATATTATAATTTGAAAATTTCTAAAAATAATTGCAAGACAGTATCAGGTTTATGAGGATTTGTATTGAAATGGAAAAAATATAAAATTTTTAGTTTCATTTATAAACGAATTCCAAAACTCCCTAGTAAATGTACAAAATGTAAGGAATGTTGCTAAAAGCACGAGCTGAGATTCAATGTATTAATTATGTATATGAATATACTAATTCTAATCTACCAAATTCGATGCTGGCTGTACTTTGATGCATCATAATATTGAATAATCTTAAATAATATTAACATGGCTTTGATTTTGATTGATTTGGCTAAAATTTAGAAACATTTTAAAAACAATACTTAAATTTATAACATCATAAAATGGACAAACTGAAATTAATATCAATATATTTATGTGTTGTCTCTAAACGTCATATCATCTAATGGATAGCAATATTCATTTTAAGTTAAATTTCAAGAAAATTAAAAAAATCACCTTTTAGGTAACGACATGGTAATTCCATATAAATTATCTCTATATATACCATATGATAAATGTGTAGTAAAGAAATAATTATTGTAATAGCATACAATGTGCTATGATTTGAGACTTGAAGTATTTTCAGTTATAGGTTGAAGACTAATATATATTTTTAGTTGATAGATTTTACTTCCAGCATAATGTATTTTTATCCTCTTTTGCCCCGTTTAGTGCTTAACAAAGTTTCATGATTTCTATTCCATTCCATTACAAAGACTCTAATATTGAGAAAAACTTGTAGAAATAAAAGTTTACCAACAGATTAAAATTTAAGTCATTCCGTACACAGCTGTAATGAGGCTCTGATTTCCATGTAATGCATATTAATTAATAATAACTTTGAGTTATTATCAAAGTCTTAGTGACAAAATTCAAACAAGGAGCATTGAGGTTTCCTTTTCTCTTAAAAATTAATTCATACAAAATGCTTTTGGGCTTTCTCCTCGCGAACTCTTCCAAATATTAAATACTAAAGTAATAAATTATTCTTAATATTATTTTGTTACATTTTTCAACACACATCTGCCTTAAAACATTCAGAGAATATAATTTATTTTCTTTCAAAATACTTGTTGGTATTTATTAAACAATACATTTATTGTAATGAAATAGAAATTATAAATTCCTGAGATTATTCATAATATATAGTAAATAAAATTGAAGCAACTTTAAGGAAACTAAATTCACAACTCATGCTTCGCAAAACATTCTTTTATATTTTCGGATGTCATGTGCAATTTAATAACATATACTGACTATAATTTTCCCTTTGAACAGAATAATACTTTCATATAAAATGAATAACAAATGATGCAGTAAGATAATATAAATTAATTGATCCTTTTGATGAATTATAGTGATGTGTTTTATTTTTCTTGAATTATATCAAAAGGTACAACTAAAGATGTATATTTATTTATGTAGTAATCAACAATTTTCCAAAATTTTATTTTAAAATGAACGAATAATACTTCATTCTTTTTTCAATATTCAATAAAATGCTTGAAATATAAATTTCATATTAAAGTAAATAAGTTATATGTAAATCATTAAGTTACTCAAAATGTATCAATAACATTAATATCTATGTCAAGACGAATTCTGATTGCTTCCAATTGGGGGATATATTTAAGTTTAATGGCTGCCTCATGCATATTTTTTTTTCTTAGTGCTGTGTGAAAATTAGATCACTGAACCCTTCTGGAATCCTAACTTTCACAAAAGGAATTAGGACATTTGATTTCTTTCTCCAGACAATTATGCTTTTTTTTTTCATTTTACTGTTACCAAATTTTCTTTTCTTATGATTTTAAAGCTTTTCAGATTCCTTTTTCCTTCAGATATACGATTGCACTCTTTAAATAAATGTGCATAATTTATAACATTCCGTATAAAGAAACGTATTTCGAATCATAATAAATTGAAAAGGGAATAAAACTGAGACTATATTTTGAACAGATAGTATTATCTTACGAAAATGTGTATATCTATAAAATGCTTTATAGCTCTTAAAAATGTATTAAAAAAAAGAAGTAAATTAAAATGTTGCTTCATATATATTTCTTTAAAATATTGAAAATGGTGATATATATTATTGGAATTAATATTAACTATGCAATTTAATTCAATAAATAACAGCAACACATTTTTAATATATTCATTCATAATATAGATGCATAATACAAATAATAACAATACATATTACTTCCTGCATTTTTGTGTATGACAAGAGAAGGTAAATTTTTGAATCTGTGCAACAAAATTCAAAATTTCTGTGTTTTATGAGTTTGCTATAATGTCTTTAAACTCTAACGATAAAGTTTTACTATCTGCTGACAATAGCTAAAATAATGATTTTATCCACTGGTTCTTATAAGCTTCGATTAAGTTGGAGTAACATCTGTAATGATGAGAGATCATGGTGTGGTGTACTCAGTAGTATTGTAGTTAGTATTTTAGGACGCATGTGAGGTGTGCCACACATGAAATTGCTACTGTAGTTAGTTAGCTCAATATTTATAAACAAAAATTTTACTTTTCATATACATTTTCTTACCCTTTTTTATTGTCAGATTCAAAAAATGTTTTATGTAATTAAATATTCATTAAAAAATGTATATTATTTCAGACTTCATGTGTTTTTTTTTTGTTTTATTTATGTTTGTTTTCTCCACAGAAATAATTTTGCGAACAAGTAAGAAAACATATCTAGCTCTCATATGAATTCTAACAGTCATCCAAAATCATTATACTATATAACACATTGAATTTCCGAGTTAAACATTTTTTGTTTACTTTCCTTAAGGGTACCAGGACATTAGAAAAAAAAGGCCGAATTAAGGACTCTTTATTTTGTGACATTTATGTTTCAAAAATTATTCTTACAGTTTAGAAATTTTGTATTCATAATAATGATATTCTTCTCATTTTAGTGAATTGTAAAAATATTTTTTTGGTTAAAAAACATTTCTTTCCCTTCGAGTTGAAAATGGAGCTGCTTTTTCAGATTTATTTGCAATTAGATACCATTTTTAAGAATATTATTCTATAAATATACAAAATATTTTATTTATAATACATAAAAGTATTCATAAAATATAGTGAATCTATTTCTTTGATGATATTACTGTATATTTTCTTTGAAAAAACGATAGAACTTAATTTTGGAAATTATTTTCTCTTTTTTCACTGAAAAAATTATTTTTAATAGTTAGGTATTATTTAGAGAAAAATAATTTAGGTTCGCTAATTGCAGAAGTACCTTATATAGCAGCATAAAAAATTGGAACACCATATTGTGTAATAGTTTTCTTTAAAATGATATTTAAATGCAAATATATATCCAAAACATGTCCATATTCAAATGAGAGATGAAATAAATATTTATTTCGAAAAAATTACTTTTATAATTCAATAGAAATATTTAAATTTTATTAATAGGCATACAAAAATCTAAGCTCTGCTAATGTTTTGAAAAGATATATATCACAAAAAGAAGGAATCTTAGATTTGATATTCCTGAATTCTTCGGATGTCCTGGTATCTTTAATAGCGGGAGTATTACGGATAAATTTATATAAAAATGAACTAATATGCTCCTGTACATTGTTCAGTTATAAGAATTTGTTATCCTCACAAACAAAATTTTCGCATTGCATTTTTTTTTAAAATTTTTAAATCTAATTATATGATTTCTATGGTAGGTTTACACACATTAATGTTTTCATTAAATTTTTTCTTAAATTTATTTCTTTTACTGTCCACATTTTATCAAATGTTAAAATAACATTAAGAAGCAAATTGTTAGTTTTATCTAAATGTATCTTTTGAATGTAAAGTATGCATATTTTGACAATCAATTTGAAAATATTTTAAGTACTTTGACTCACAATTTCAATTTTACCATCATTATATAGGTAAAAGCTATTCATAAAAACATTTTCCTTTTATTATTTTGCATTTTAATAAAGATTTATTTAATCCTATGTAATTTTCTACAAACATTAACATTTTTAAATTTAGCGGTTAAAAAACTTGTCAACTGGCTTGTTTAAAATTTTAAACATAAATATAAATGTTTATTTTGAAAAATAAATCGCAGAATTACATGTGTAATTGAATTAAAAGTAGATAAAAATCTTAATGTTCTTCTTATGTCACTTATTCTATTTATAAAATAGGCACTTTAACTTAGTTCTTTAGTTCGACACATTTTCTTCTTTTTAGAATGTGGTTAGTCATAACTAGCCGAGTAGTTTCAGTTTCGAGCTCTTGGATGGTAGTATTTCAGTCAGAAGGCAGGTTTTAATTACGATTCTACTGATGCAGTGATAATGCAGAGATTATACTGTCCCTTTTTATACATTCAAAATTTCTTGTCTTACACCTAATTTGTATTCTTATAACAACAAGTCTGTGTCAGTGTCCACTTAATCTCTTAAAAATTGCCGAAAAATAAGAGAAATAATTCCACTTAATTAGGGCGTTCTTGAAGTTATGCAATGTACTGTTGGCGTCTTAAAAGAACATGCACAATAGACTATTCCTCTTATACATACTAAACTATTTCCTCTACCCTTATTTATATTTATCCCTTATTGGAGTCTCTTTTTCACCGTAGCATCATGAAAACGTCATGGTAATTATCCTTTTCTTTCTAAACACTAAAAAATCATGTCACGCGACTGGCCAGTTCTCGGCATTCGTTTTTTCCGTGAAGGAATGTTAAAAACTTTAATAATCATATGTCGCGATAAATAGTAATTTAAACGTAAAGCTACATATTATTACCACCAATTTGTCACGCTTTAAATCTAGAATAAAGTTATTCATCTTTACCCGTTCAGGACCGTGATCACGTATGTGTGATTGCGCTATTCTCCTATCACGGCTCACGGTATCGTATATGTGACGGGTGTTTCCGTGCCACCGGGTCCATGATCACACTGGTGTGATTTCAAATTGGAATGATTTATTCGAATTATTAACAACCATTTGATGGAGGCTGAAATTCGCTGTATTTCAAATATCGTTCCACAGAGTTTTGGCTTTCAATTCCTAATTTTGCCACCTGTGGATTTTTTTTTTTTTTTTTTTTTTTTTTGCTGTTGGATCAGAGGAATTTGAAATTTTTAAACAACTGCATTTGTTCTCTTCCTTTGGTCAGATTGCATTTTTAAAGGGTACTCTCTGGTAATTTACTACTCTCTGGGTTTTTCTTGATATTTCGTCGGAGTGGGGGGAAATAATGAAATATCTCTTGGTTAGGGTTGAGAGTAGACTTATCGTTCGCAAGATGTTATTTTGTATGTTTTTGGACCAGTATTACCTTTGCTATCATGGTAAAAAGATTGAAATTTCTTAATTGAAAATTAAGGAAACGATATGTTAAGTGTAAAATAAATTCCCTTAAAGAAAGGAACCGCAAGTTGACACATGAAGAATGCAAAATTTGCAAAGTAGGTTATGTCCTAATGTAGAACAGTGTTTTGAAATGTATCATAAGCTTCAAAAGTTTTAAGTGTTATTTAGTAATTTTATTTCAGTCATTATTTTTTTTTTGTTTTCAATTCCCTAATATTTTACCTATATTTTAAATACTCGTAAATGAAAAAGAATGTGTCATTTAATATTGTTATTATTTTCGTAGCCAAATAATTTTTTTTTTATCAAAATGAATATAATTTCTTAAATATTCGAAATTATTTTTTAAATGTAATAAAACTTTTACTACCATATAATTAGACATTATCAATGATATTAATCTGTAAATTTCAGTATATTTAGTTGCAGAGATGATTTTATATAAATTTTAATATGAAATTTGTCTTAACGAAAAAAAAGTCACCCGGTTCCATGCGTGCGTACACTTTCAGAGCACGCAGGTCTGGCGAAGCGTTTCTTTCTTTTTTTTGCTGTTCTTGAATGGGTTAAAACGACTATCGAATCGTAGATATGACACATAAGGACATCTCTCTATCATTAGACACTGTATATACAAGGATTTAAATCAATGAATTGCAAATAGAAATGAAAACTAAATTTAAAGAAGTATGAGTCGGATCAATGTGTACTAAATACCCGTCACCTAGAAGAGTTTATGCACATTAAATCTGCTGGAACATTACCAACAGGCTGAGGAAGCATAGATGTAGGAGAGAAATAGATTACGTTTTGACCTCATCCTCTGGAATTTTTCAAATTTAAGTGGCAAGTCGTTCATGAAAAAAAAGTACTCCGAGCTTTAGATAGAGAGTGGAGAATCTTAATATAATTTTATAATAAACATGTTTTTAGCATAATATAACTTTTAGTTATACATTTTATTTGAACATACCTTCTTCACATATCAGAATGGCGAACATGTTACACATTGCATCTAAGTCCATTTTTAGGCATTACTTACGAGCATGTTAAATAAAAATTTTGGTTTCGGTATCCTAGTGAATAAGGCAGCCGACTCGTGCCCGGCGATTTTCGGCGAGTCGAAGGTTCAATCCTGATGCCACTAAAGACCCAAAGTGTAGCCGGTCTAATGCACGTTAAATCTGTCGGGGCCCAAAGTCCTCCCTTTGGCGTGGTGGGGAAGTTAGGAGATGTTGGCACCAGATCAGATGTTATCCTCGTCACTTGACTGAGTCTCAAAATTACGAGGTCCGTTACCAATAGTTCTCATGAAATTTCTTAGTGCGACATTAAAAAAACTATGTTTTGAAGAAATGAAAAATTTACCAGAATTTTAAAAATAATGAATCGCATTTAACTTTATTGAGTATAGAGGAATTATATTGAATTATTGAATATATAGTGGGAAAGTTAGGAAAAAGGGTTGCCAGCTCAGGTGTCGTCCTCATCATTTGATCGAGGTTCAAATTTACGAGGTTCGCCGCCAATAGCCCGTGTTGCTCCTAGTGCAACGTTATTAATGCCAACCAGAAAAACAAAAATTGTAAAAATAGAATTGACTTAAAACAAAATACTCCAATGCAAAAGTTATGATTGAGTCAAAATTTAAAATGTAACTAATATATCTAAGAAAAAGCTGAATTTTCCCCAAATTTTCTTAAATTGCAGATTTTCTCCTACTTTTGACTTAACGTCGCGTAAAAGAAAATAAAAAGTACTCAAAATTTTCTTTAATATCTATAAAACATTTTTTGTGATTTAAAACAATCGTGAAACATTTTTGATTAAAAAGAATTTCAAGTGGTTTTAGAATTTTTTTCGATAAATAAACGGATATCTAAATACATTTCCCATATCATAATTTAATTCAACAAAATTGTTCTGAAAGTGAAAAGAAGTTCTTTCATATTCTTATTTCTTGTATTCGATGTATTATACACTTTAACAGAAAATGTTAAGTATCAAATAAGAATCTATCTCGCAATATTTCCCTATTCATTTATATGCACATATACCACTCGTTCCCCAATGAGAAGCATACTGAAATGTCATATCTGTTTAACTCCAATGTTTATTAAACGTATTCGTAAGTAATCACTGCGACACGAATCCATGATGCATTCGCCGGTAAAATATTTTCCATCCAGTTCCAATTTACCGCCTCAGTATCCTCATTACATATCTACGATGCGTTAGTCTCTGATGTTGGTGTTGGTTTCTTCCATCATTGATTTTGCTACTGAGTCTGAATTTATGGTTATTTCTAAAACAGAAGTGAGGAAGGTGGCATCATCAATGTTTATTCAAAACTTCAGTCATTCACGCATGGTTTCATGATAAAAGTTTCTTATGAAAATGAAAATAAAAGATTTATTTTTTTTCCTGTTTGGTTTTAGATGCACTCTTATTTTGATTTTCATTAATCTGAAGTTTATAAAAATAAATTTGCAGATGACTTAGTTTTTTGTTCATGATGTATTGAATGTATTAGGACGATTTGGAAAACAGAACTAATTATGTCGCTCGTATTTAATCTAGGCAGAAAAAATAATTACTCTTCATGCACTAAATATATGTACTGCAAAATATTTCCAACGTGCTTTACACTGATTCTTCAATTTTTTTTTCAATACAATAGTCTCATAAAATAATATAAATGAATTGATTTATAGTTATATTTAATGAAATTTTCTATTTTACTTGGTGATTGCCTTAACTACCAAGATATATGTTTCATGGAAATTCTATTTTATCACTGTATTAAAATGTAATAAATATTTAACATGATTTAACCTAAATATAGTTATATTTATATACTCAAACAAATGTAAAAATATCAGAAAAGTTCCATGTAAAAATTACTATCCTCTTATTTACTAATTTTCTTTGTCAACCAATCCATATAGATAAGAAGTGAAAATATTGTAGATTTTAATCAATCCATTAATCTTAGTAAATTGTATTATTCATAATATATGAAAAACATAGCACAGCACCATACATGGGAAATTAATAGAGTTAGAAAAATGTTTCATGGATATAAGATATAAATTTGATATAATAAAAATAAAATACTGTACATAAATATCCATCTTTGAAAATAACTGTAACATTTTTTTCCCTATGTTCTGAAAGAAACATTTTTTTTCAATAATAGTCTATTATCCATACTGAATATTCTATATGATTTGATAAAACATAGCGCTTGTCTTCGAATTAGTAGAATAAATGTATGCTTAAATAATATTCTTATGTATTATATGTATATGTGTGTGTTTCAAACTCCGCTTAGTTGGAAGATACTACGAGATTTGGTCTACTTTGAATTGAATCACTTAGAGTATCCTAGAATAATATAAACCTAACATGAAAAAGTACAAATGCAAAAAGTTAAATCTTTACATCATTAATTTAAGAGGAAAAGTTTTTGAAATTTTACATTTTTTTTTTGAATATTTGTTTATTAAATAGATAATCTTTTCTTCTTTCAATATGTAAAGAAAGTACATTTCATAAAGTATTAAAATAGTTCATAAAACACACAATATTCTTTTTATTACAAACTAAATATTTTTGCATGTACACCTTTTAAAATATCAAACCTTAAAAGATTTCATTTAATACTATTACTTGCATAAAAGAGATATGAAACATGAAAGGGCGGAAATAAACAGATAGATGTTCTTTTATATAGTTTCCTGAGAAGTATTTTTTTTAATGTACGTTAATATAAGACTTTGAAAATCTTTATGCATTATATGCCAAAATCTGGAAATTTCTTTTAGTTTTATGTCGAAACTTTCAGAGCCTTAATCTTATTGTTATTATGATAATCCTAAAAATCACAGACTCAAACCTTATTAATGATGTAAATAAAAATATAACTATTCAAAGAAAAATCTCTATTCGTATAGTAAAAAATTATTAATGGTACTTACTTTTAGGAAATCTGTGTTTATATAGATTACCTTAACAATTAGATTCTGAATATTGTCTTGTTAGTCTTATATATTTAATCTGCTTCCTTGCATAATTATCTATATCTGCTTCCTTGCATAATTATCTATGGTTTCCATCACGTCTCTATCTTATAAAATAAACAACATCAGAGTTTCTCCATAATTTTTCTTTATTGGTTCTGCTGAAGCTTCTTACTCTATAATGTTTTAAAAATATAAATAATCTTTTTTCTAATATTCTCTTAACGAATGTGCATAATTTATTAATATAAATTTTACTATAGTAACACTGTAAAAAAGGTTATAAAATGAAATGTGTAATTGAAACTCTTTATAAAATTGTAATTATTTACATTATACTACATGCATATACGTATAATTTTATTAAACACATAATTAAATAAAATTTTATCTAATCCTTTCAAGATATGATATTTGTGACGATTAAAGGTATTTACAGATTATCTTAATAATTTGTCATATTCTCAGTATACATTTTTGGTCCATATAAATGATTTTGTATATTTGTTAGTTTTACTTTTTCATTCTTCAGTTTGGGAGTGAATTGTAGTTTATTGACTGTCTTAATTAGTATGTCAATATTACATTTAGGATTGTACTCCTTTTTAATCTTGATAAAGTTATTTAATGTTTTGGATATTAAAAAAAAAGGCTTTTTTTATTGTTCTTTTTTTTGTTTTACAGAACTTAAATTTATGACACAAATATAAAAATATGCATTAAAAAATTTAAAATTATGATTAATTTGATATTTTTACATTACGAAAGGAAAATGGTTTTTAAACAATTAATGAAAGGGCTTTATGGGAACATCCAATATATATTTAACAATCAGTAAGAAATTATTTACAAATTAACATTCAAAGAATATTATAGTTGTTATAAAATCGTACAAAATTGATATTATTTAAAAGAATGATTTAAACTTGTATCCATATTATTCATATTTACAGTCAAAACTATGATACAAAGAAAACATGCTTTTAAACTGTCATTTCTTATCTAAAAATAAATCATTTGAACTCCAATAATCAATTCCATTTTCTGCAACATATATATATATATATATATATATATATATATATATATATATATATA
>BMAW01106559.1:0-11278 GCA_019974015.1 Nephila pilipes
TTATATTATATTATATTATATTATATTATATTATATTATATTATATTTATGTATTGTATTGTAATGTATTGTATTGTATTGAATTATTGCATTGCAATGCATTGTATTATATATTGGAAGTGCATGCTTGAGTGAGATGCTTTTTGGGCTATAGAATGAAAATCTTGTCCTTTTGGTTGATTAAAAGCATTTTTTTTGGGTTCACAGAACACGGATACATCACAGTAATACTTATAAGAAATACAGAAAAAACATTTTAACACACAACAGGCATACACACGCACAACAGCAACTAGAGGAAGGGAAGAAGTCTCTCTTTTTCAACGTCATCACAGATGGCGTTAACAGTCCCGTAAAAGGTACAGACATCGTGACTCTTACTATATTATATTATTATTCTGTTTCATTAAAAAATGTTAAAATAAAACAATTACAAAAAATATATTATCATACACTTCTCAAATCATTATGGTTTGTAAATTTTTGAAAAGAACTGATTTAGCCACCAAAAAGTGCTAATTAAATTATTCAGTTATGTATCAGAATTCAAGCAAATGATAACATATTGAAGCGAGGAATAATAATCTTTTCAAAAATTAAAATTAACGAAAACAATAAATTATTAATTTAAATATTTTTAAAGATAAAGGTAGTTTTGCTGCAGTAAAATGAAAAAAAAAAGGTATAAAATAAATTTTTACATATTAACATCTATTCTTAACGGTAATACTCTTATGAGTAGACTACAACAGAAACTGGAAGTATTCTGAATCGTTTGGATTAAACAAAGCTGTTCTGAAAAGTGTTCAGCGACAACATTTTATAGTTGTAGGAAAACAAAAGCCCCTTTGAAGGCTAATATAATTTCCCTCAAGAAATCGTTAAGTTGAATTTCCCTTCAGAATATTTTAAGCCCAATTGAGACACATTATTTTCATTGTCCTTTCTATAATTGAGTTTAGAATAGAGCGTTCCATTGTCTTTTATGTTATTAAATTACTGAAGCACTTTTATGGGGAAATGAGCATTTGAACGTTCCAACGACTTTCAGTTAGATTTTGATTCTAAGGAAATAAAACCTAAGATTATGAATCGATATTTATGCTAAGAATAATTTCTTAGTGAATTTCTTAATAATTAGTGACTGACTGAACAAGAAACGCTCACATTTGCATTAATTCCTTAATTAAATTTAGTTGACTATACAGCTTCAAGGGATGCTTCAGGTTTATTTTGTGTTTGAAATAACAATACATAATATGAACGTTAAAATTAGTGTCTCTCAATATATATATCAGGTGTTGAGATAAAATCTGTTAATGTTTTAGCTATTTATTGTCAGTCGGACAAAATGTGTAACCTTCGATTATAATAAACTTTACTAAACATTAAGCAAATATGGAAGTAAAAATATTTCACCTTTCACTGAGTCAAATGTCCATGTTTTGTTAATTTGTTTCATGAATAGACTAAATAAATGAATTTTTATACGATTAAACATACAAATCCAATGAAAATTTATAGTTAATGTATTGTGTAAATGCATTGAAATTACGTTGCTACACCGATACAACTGGATAAAATTGTTTTGCACATTCATTTGATCCATACATACAAAATGTAAGCTAAAGCTCGTGTTGATTTTATAATTTCAGGAATCTGTAGATTGAAGGGAAAAAAATGGTTTTAATTAAATTTTAAATAACATCTCGAGATATAGTTAAGTTTCAATAATTATTAAAAATAATCATGATTGAAAATTATTTTTATTGAATATTTTAAACTTCTCTACATAATCACCATCAATATGTACATAAGGATAAATTAATATGTAAAATAATTTTCATCCCGATATTTCTCGGTTATTTTTTATGGTAATTGCAATTTTACTATGCCTCTTCTTACATATTATTTACATCAAAACTGTCTAATAAAATGACAAAAAGAGTTTTAAGTAATGTTGCATCTTGTTTGGCTCAGCATAGCCATATCTGGCTCTTGAGCCATTGAAGTTTTTTACGTCATCAGTGCACTGTAGCGCCATTTGTAAGAATTTGTAAAATGTTCAAAAAGATGCACCCCCCAAAATAGTGGATGCACTAATAAACGAGGATTAGCGTTGCTAAAGATTGATTTTTTATCTAACCAGTTCACAGTCCACATAACAATTCGACGCAATAAGTAAAATAAATAAACTCACGTGACTTAACGCGCTAGCTATGCGTCTGCAACAAACTAAATATAAATTCAATGTTAATCTGTGTAAATTTATAGAAAAAATAAAACTACAATGGAAATGGCTGAGTATGGATTAATTAAATTATAAAAAGATTGATTTTTCACTATGCAATGATTAGAAATGAAATTAAATACCTAGGAAACTGTTGGTGCAATATCTGAGTCATAAATTTTTAAGAGGAAAAAACGAACGAGAATTTTAAATTGGATTGTAAATACTACGTGGTTAAATTTTATTTGTGTTTCTCGTTTTTGCTATCTCATTTAGTAGACTTTAATATCACATAATTTGTTTTTTTGAAAAAAAGATAATATCTTTACACTTGTTTCACTGAACATTTAAAAAATAAATATAAAATGAAAATAGTTCACTGATCAACACATTGTACTTATTTTCAAACCTATTTATGTCATTTTACAATTAGAACGATTTTAATCTACGTAAATGTTTGTACAATTAGAATTTATTTTAAACGAAACATAGAGGACCTCTCTCTAAATTATTGATATTTTTTTAAGAAAGGTAAAATCAATTTTTGTTTCTCTAAACGTATAAGAAATGAAGCAAATGTTTTCAGCTCACTAACATATTTCTGTACCTTTTTCCTAGATTGCTACCAGTTAGCCTTAAAAGCTTTTGAAGTCTTCTAAGGTTTGTCAGTTAGTGATCATATACAAAATAATGAAACATATCATTAATTTTATCAAATTAAATAATGCTTGTGTAAAATGTAATAACATTGTTAGTAAATAATATTGGGTGTATTAAGAGAAGTATGTTTATGCTTTTATCTATTGTCCAACTGCACATCTGGAACCTATTTGCAAAAAAGGTAAAAATCAAAGTAGATAGGGTTTGATCAGCGAACAAAGTTACGCTAATTTAGAGGTACGTTTTGCCAATAGTTGGATCGTCTATTTTGATTGAGGTACAAATAAATGTGTTGCTGTTTCCAGAAAATTAACAGTTAGCTTATTAATATCTATCGAAAAATATAAATTACTGATCTGACAGTATTTATATTAAATTATCAATATGCAGTTTCATTATATAAATTTCTTTTAGACAAATTTAACTGAACTAATGAATATTTCTGAACTATAAATGGAAATCACCATTTTCATAATTAGTTTCACTGTAAAAATCATTTAATTTCAATTATGAAAAATTAAATATCACTTAAAATGTATTTTGTATTAATCTAAATTTGTTTATAAATAACAACCAGAAATAAAATGCTAGTAATATCTTTCATCTTTAATTTTAATTTTTATTATATATTGTTAAGCATTTAAAATATATTGCTCTTATTTATATCTGCTCTTTATGTGACAGTGCTTTGGAATATTCATGAATCACCGTAGGTATATATGGTAGTAATTGTTTCATATCCTTATATTTTTAGTATGCAATATGTATGGCATTGTTATACAATGACGCCACGGCGATTCCTTCAAATTAATGGAGTCAAATTCTACAGGCAAGGGATAAATCTTAAATTTTGGAAGACCCATAGATGTTTCATATAATATTGTATACGGTATATTTTGCGAAATCTCATCCAACCAATTTTCATCCAGTTTAAATCTTTTCCCATAATAATTTTTCTTCCCATTTTTGATGAGCGTTTTGTAGATTTTTTTTCTTGAAGTAAAATTCTTTCATTTTATTTCGAGAAAAATAAATTTATCATTTTTTACATTGTCATATAACATCATAAAATCCGTGTATTATATACAATAAATTCACTTTTGGTAATGCCATTTCCAGGTTATTAAAATATCCATCGTTTGCAAGATACGAATTCTTAGAGAGTAAAAATGTATGATTAATTTTTCAGATGTTATTTCCCAAACATTGGACAGCTCTTAACTACATGAATGTTAGTTGTAAATTTAAATTTTGTCCAGTAATCATGTATGCAATGACAAGAGACTCTGAGTTTGAAACGTTACATTTTGTAAATGTTTCAGAATGAAAAAAGTTTTTTTTCCTGCGAACTCTTGGAAGCTATAGTATTGACCCACACATACATTTTAACTTTATTGTTGCAGAAATTATGAAATATATATCTTAAATTACACATATTTTGGTTATGTTATGCGAATATATATAATAATATAAATATATAATTCATATATCTATGGAAACTAGACTTACACTACTTTCATAATCAATCGCTACACAATTTCTTTTATTGACTATTTCAAATTGTGTGTATGTGTTTATGTTTTGTGAAATGACATTTTACTTGAATAGTTTGAAATTCTTAAATATTTACGATTTGACTTAATTTGATTCAGGATCAATAAACAGATCCTTTGAATTTATCTTCCTTGTATTTCTTTCGACACTTCGCAGAGCAGTTGACGATTACTTACAAGGAAAAGAACTACTGAATTCAAGATCAGAACGTTAAATATGAATAAATAACATTGCAAGTGTAATTCATTGTCCCGTTTACACCCAGCGTATCACATGTTTTACGCTCGCGTTTGCTCTCCTGTGCCCAGCGTATCAAATAAAATACGCTCCGAGAATGCCTGCTGCAGACCAACATATCAATACAGATACGCTCGATGAGAACGCTTTATTAGATTTTTTTAATGCTTCTAGATGGCGTTACAATACCGCAAAATCTATATAGATAGGTTATTTGAAAAGTCGACTTTCGTGATATAGGTTTGGATTTCAATTCTGGCTATCAGGAGGGGGGTTATTGTTAAAAGTTCGTGTTGCGTCGCGGCTCCTTCAATGTAATGACATGATTTAAAGGGTGCACTTCCTATCGTTTTGCTTTTATTTTTTTATTTTTTTTATTTTTTTTTTTGCATGCTTCTTAGAAGTTCGAATGATAATTTATAGATGCTTATGGGGGTTACGGCTTTTAGTAGCAGATGCTCCAAGCTGTTCGTTTCATTCGGTAGGTTTTTATTTGTAGTGACAGTCATGCCGAAAAGAAAGTATTTATAGATACTGAGATTTGCGAATTAAAGAATGAATATGACAGTGATGTTAGCGAAAATTATCCAAATCTGTACATAATCATTAAACGGGGGGGGGGGGGACGAAGAAGATGTGTCATTTGCTCAAAATCTTGCGTGAAGTGTCAAAATATGTGAGTAAGACATGTGACTTTGGACTATACATTGAAGAATTTTTTTAATAAAAATACCATACAGCAAAATAAAATTCACACACACATTTTTTTATATCTTAATATTCCATGTAATTGTACATCATTACACCATGAAGTTTATGTAACAAATATAAATATATTTTGTATTTTCTTAAAAGATATTATTTTTTTGTAATAATTTTAGGTAAAAACTTACAATTTTCGATTAAATTTTTTTCCTTCCGAATATTTTAAATTTAACGCATTTTATATAATAAATGTAAAACTAAAATATTCTAATATATAGCTGATTTTAGAGGAGTTTTTTTTAACGAATTAGGCTCATTATCTAAAATCCTCTGGGCACAGCGCAACACTCCGCGGTATGAAGCCGCGGCCCCAGAGAAGCACTTCTTTTTTCTCCCTCCGGTAGCGAAAGGGTTATGGGATCTAATGAATCTTATATAATGAAATGTATTTTCCTGTCAATCTGGTTTATAAAGTAAGTGTAAGCATTTGCTTAAAGACTTACCTCTTTTGCCATATTTAATAGCTGATTGTCTTAAAAGGCATTTGTGAAATATTTAAACCGATTCTATATAGGTCAGTCATAAATTTAGTTGCCCTCTTTTGAAAAAAAAAATTCAGTCAAAGGCTATTTTGCTGAAACTGTATGGTAACACTTCAGACATATATTTTTATCGTATGACGAAATGGCTTTCACGAGGGTATTTTAGTTTTTTCTTATTATAAGTTGCAATCATATCTCGACAGAAGCAAGTGGTTTTGAAATTGGAAATGCGTGCAGAGTTTCGTTTTTTATGAACGAAAAGATTTAACTGCACTGAAATTTATCAGCAGTTGAATAAAATGTATGTTGAGAATGCAATGTCACGTGAAGCTATCGAGAAGTTCAGCAACATGTTTGAAAACGGACGTACACATATTGACGATGCTGAGCGCGATGTAAGACCATCAACTGCTACGAATTCTAAAATCGTTGCAAACGTATACATAACAATAGACGAAATCTCAAATAAAATCGATATTTCTTATGGAAGTGTGCATAAAATCATTGTCGATTACCTTGAACCTCACGATGATTGTCTATTGACCGAGGAACATAAAGGAAAGTTAGTTGAAAGTGCATTTGCATTTCTGCAATGTTACCAAAAGGAAGGAAATGAGTTTTTGAGAACAATTGTGACCGCAAGTGAGACTTGAATTTGCCAATTTTTACATGAAACGAAACACAGCTCCATTGAGTGGAAACTAGCAAACTCGTCCTTAACTAGCAAAATATCGCAATGTTCTATCTGTGGGAAAGATGATGATGACGCTGTTTTTCGAGAGAGAAGCTGTGGTGCACTTAGAGTTCCTGCCGAAGGGTGCCACAATTAAAGTACTTCTTATTGTGAAGCATTAAAACGAATCACTTGAAAATAGTCGAAACGAAAACTGTCGAAATGCATTGTGGTTTTTGCATGGCAATACAAACCATATACAGCAAAACATATGGCTTCTGAAAAGGTTTAAATGGAAGGTGTGGGATCACCCTCCTTATAATACAGACCTTTCACCATGTGACTTCTATGATTTGGTCCCATTAAAGAACTTTCAAAGTGATGATACCAACCGGTAAAAGCTGCAACCCAAGAAGGATTATTGGGCATTAGATGGGATACCTTTGCAGAAGGCATCGAGAAACGTATACCACACTTCGACAAATGCTAGAATAATGGAGGTAGCTACGTTCAAAAGCATATTTTGAATGGAACTAACTGTAAGATAAAAATAAAGTTATTGTAAAATTTCTATCCTGTTTTGTTTTCTTAAACCATGCAACTATCTTTTTGACTGACTCTCGTAATATAAAATGCAAAATCATCTCCATGAGACATCAGACAAATTTAGGTGTTATGAGCTTGTGTATCATACAACTAATCTCGAATATTTTAATAAGAAAGGACATTGAACTACGTAGATTTTATTTCTTTGTAACTTTGTAAGTCTGACTTAAATTAGAAATTCGAAAATACTTATTTGAGAAAGGAAACAAACAAAGATTGATAAAAATAATTACACAGATATTTAGTAAACTTTGAAATATTTTATAATCTACAGTATCCATGCATAATTAGTTATTGATGTACATGATATCTTAAATGTTTTGGTATTGTTTAGATTTAGTAAAACTTAATTTGATTGTTTATCAATATTGCACTTAGATAAAACAAGAGAGATAGCGGTAGAATGTCCAAAGGGACAGTGCACACACAAAGGATTTAAAGCAACAAACCGGCCTCATGGGAGACAATTGCCTCCGCATTCAGCATTTATTAGCAAAACGAATATATTTTACAACAACAAAAGGGTAAGATATAACAATACATGTTGGAACAATGAACAAAATATACTAAATAATTCCGAAATTTAAAGATAAATAAAAGATAACAATGCGTTTACAATAAAGGGTAAGATATAACAGTACATATTGGAACAACGAACAAAAGATGTTACAAAATTTTGAAATTCAAAAGTAAATAAAAGCTAACAATGTGTGGTAGTATATAACAATATATGTTGGAACAAGGTACAAAAGATTTTACAATATTTGGAAATTCAAAAATAAATAAAAATTAACAATGTGTTATTCTTCCCATTTTTTCTTTCTTTTTTTTGTACGTATATCAATCTGTATTCCACTGATGACCCGAATTCTTGCTAATATCGGATGCTGACACTAAGATTCCCATCCACATTCAGTCTACTCGGCGACAGCTGACATCAGCGTTGGTACAAGATATGCACAAAAAAAGAAAATTGAAATATTCAGAAATGAAACAATTGTGAAATATGTTGAGTTATTTTACGAGTTGTAAGAATTCAGAATTTAAGCTTGAAATACAAATTAGTTTTTTCACACACGGATAGTAGCAAAATATGCTTTGCTTCAGAAACAGGACAATTTAAATGAAAACTTTTCGCAAGAGGGGAAGAGAAAACGCAGTGATCAGCATCTCCAACAGTCACAGGAGCATAAATTTGTAGTTTTCAAATTAAAACTATTTAAATAACAATCGAAGAGACTTTGATCAGTTAGAAAGTGAGTAATAAAACTTGAAATGGAATAAGAATTCAAATTTGGTCATGGAAATATAAGACTTAATCCGAATACAGGTATTACAAGTTGACCACCAGAACTCTCAATCAGAAAGAAGCTTATTTTTTTAAAATCTGGAATACTCGTATATGAGACCGAGAGACAGATACATTTATTCCATCACCAAAGTTGACAACGAATTTTGAAAATAAATCTGCAGCTTTGTTGTAATAATTTTAGATCTGGGTCCAAACTCCCTGTATAAGTTGTAAAAATCGAATAAGTTGCTAACTTTTCTTTGATGATATTGATAAAGACCAATTTATCTATGATATTCTGCAATAGAAACATAATGATATACTGTCGGAATAAATAGTAACTTTGAGATTGTGAGAGACGGCCCACAAAACGGCAAATACGATTGCTGAGAGCTTGGTATAAAAAATTGATTTACAAAAATTCAGTTTAAACAAATAGACTATTTCCAACAACCCTTTGGAAGATACACATGGCGAATCCCGTTTCGAACTTAATTTTTGATCCATCAGTGAAAATCTCCCACTCGTCGGACCTTCAAATATTTATTGAGAAAAGGAATTTATTTTTCAAGAAGAAAAACTCTGAGTAAAGTATTTGAGAACAAAGGAATATTATTAACTAGGTGAAAAAAGCTGGAATTATGCTGCTTCTAGATAGATATTTAAGAAAATGAAATTAGGGGGAAAGATGAATAGGTGTTAACCAGGCAATGACTTGCAGAGCAGTTGTAGGAAATGTCCTATGGGGCTTGGAAAATTTTAAAAGGCAAATTCTCTAACAGAGTTTACTTGGTAATTTGAGAGGAGTTTAGATCATCACGCCAAATTCCTGCACGATATATTGTAACAAACAAGTACCATAATTTATAATTTTTAGAATTGAAATCACCGAAAGATACACGATTAAAATATATTGAGATATATATATTTTTTTCTGTTAGGTAGTTAATATTTCAATCGACAGTCAATCAGAATATCTAAATATTTAAAAAATTTACTAATGTTAATGTAGGAACTACTTAGTATAAAAAACGGGTTTCGAATAAAGATTGTGCGACCTTGAGCTTTCTTGCCATGGATTGATCGGCATTTAAATACAACAGAGGCAATTTTCTCAGTCAAATTCTCCAACCTTGCTAGATACTCAGCAATAAGATTAATTAAAACTTTTGAGTTATGCTATAAGTTCATTTTGGAATATCTGAAGGAAATAACTGCCAGCTCATCTGCAAAATTGAACTGAATAATTTTCGCAATTAAATGCAAAATAAAATTAATAAATAAATCTACAAAACGGGTGCAAGCACTGAACCCTGTGTACACTCTTGAGTAATTATATTGAAATTAGCCTTGAGTGATTAGACAAACTAAATAGTTTTTCTACATTAAAATTTATTGTAAAATTAATCTTAGAAAAATTATTTTGATTTATTAAGTAAAATATATAAAAACAAATTCCAAAATGGAAGTTTATAAGAATTTATGTAGAATATACTAAGTTGTATTATTGAACATCGATATAGATAAAAATAACAACAATGTGTTTTGTATATCATTACGTTTGATATGTGAAACCAATTGGAAAATTGCGTTATCACAGCCAAAATTTTCATTAAACCTAACTTGGATTGGACGAATTAACTTGTTTTGATGAATCCAGGAATGTAATCCCTTGACAAATACACGCTCAATAATTTTCTCAAAGGTTGGTAACAAACACATTGATCCATACAATTAAAGGATGGCGGATCCGTACCAGGTTTATGAAGGAGTTTCAATGTAACATCTTAATTGGGAAATATTAAAATTTTTACATAAATTGATATGTTTCACTAGAAGGGCAGTGAAAATTAGAAGAATTATGTTTCAAAGCTCTATAGTACGGAAATTCAAGGCTGGGAGCCTTCCCACCACTAAGACTTCTAAACACTATGGATACCTACCTCTTCGGTTGAAAGTACCGAAGGAAGCGTAGGTTCTTCAAAACTCAAATCAAAATTTCATTGGACTTTGGGAAAAGTAATTGTATTGAAAATTTATATCTCTTCTGGAAAGTCATTTGGACTGGAGAGTCAGATATAAGATGAACCAGGAATATGACCTCAAAGAGCCGAGAGTTCAAGGAATTTCGAGAAAGCAATTCTGTACCTTAGACCAAAGGTTTCGTTAATGTTGTTGAAGAAGTGTTCTCAGTCCTTGTGCTTAGCTTCAATAACTCTTTTTCATATTGTAATCGTAGAGTATTGATTTCTCGATGTGGAAATTTATTTTTGCCAAGGTATTATATGTTCCTTTTAAGAGCACTTTTAAATTATTTCTAAAAATTTTAAAATTATTTTCCCAATAAGAGAAAAATGGAGTCATTTACTAAGTGATCTGTCTACAACGAAAATCCATCATTTACTAAAGGATTTGAATGAGGTTCACCTGACAGCTGAAATCAATAAAATGGCAAAATCCTACAGTCGATCAGAATTCCAAACTAATTGAACTCTTTGAATACGCTTAGGGTAGAGGGGTATAGTGGCAATCTCTTCCGTAATTTTGAACCTCGATGAAGTGATCAGTATGTCACCTTAGCTGGTACTTCCCTCTCCAAACTTCCACACCAAACCTTTGGGAGGACATGGAACCCCGACAGATTTAATGTGAACTAGTTCCGCTATTCGGTGGGTATTTAGTAGCATCAGAGCTCGAACTCACGATACGACGAAACCCACCAGCTGAAAATTTGCATAAATGACTTCTAGGCTATGAAGTCCACAATCATTGAACTTACA
>BMAW01106563.1:0-10447 GCA_019974015.1 Nephila pilipes
CTAATAGAGGGAAATACTTCAAAACATGTAACTAATTATATTTAGATTTATATTTTGAAATTTGTATGTTGAGTTGTTGTTTCTCAATAGTCCACTAGATGACGCCACGATCTTTAATAAGACATTATCCAATGTAGGAAATTCCTATTTATAAATGCTCTCAGGAAATATTGTTCGGTAAATTAATTTCGTACTTGTCTTGAAATTGCCATTAATCACTTTTGTGTTAAGAAAACTGTTAGCTTAACTTTTGTGGGATCTAAGACACACACCACACTTCTGCAAATTTATGCTATAAAAATAGAACTGAGATGATTTGTATGTGTAGCTATAAATCGGTCTCAATTCCAGTTCAGTGAGTGCGTTTTAATTTCTGATATGGAATAAAAGCTTTTGTTGTACAACTCTAAAACTCAACCACAATATCCTAAAAATTTCCAAAATATTAGAAAAAAATATACTTTAAAACTTTAAATTTAATTCATTATCCTTCAAAACCTTAAGGTATCCGAACACGTTGAAATGGCCAATTTCGGTCAAAATACACATTTTTTTATTATTATTATTTTGAGTAGAGCAATCATTTAGCTTTACAAAACAGGTTTTCTTTTGTTTCTACGTTACCTAGAGGCGAAGTTATGCTAGATTTAATAAAAATACCAGTACCGGAAGTAGGCATTTAAAGGGGCGGAAGTGGGTATTTAAATGATCTGAGACCTGTCAAAAATGTGTTAAAATATTGTTTAAGCAGCTATTTTTTGGAAATACAGTGTTTATATTGTTTCAAGAAAATAATACAAGTAATTTGTGCTTTTAAGACTGTATGGCAACACCCAATTTCTTTAAAAAGTTTGGCAACAATATTGTGTTTACAAAACTTAAACTTGATCTGTGACAGTACTGTTTTCCAATCTTGTGATTTATTTCGATTAACCTTATTTTCTGTGGATATTTTTCATTTTATTAATTAGCATTAGTATTTTGTTAAAAGTCATGGCTAATAAGAAAAATCGAAGTTCTGTCCGAAAACATAAGTTTAAAGGAAACCGATACACCAAGAATGTGGATGAGAACAACACTGATAGATGTGTTTCAACAACAGTAAGTGAAACAAAACTTCAATCAAATTCAAAACCAATTGATAATTTAGAATATAAAGATCATAACATAGTAATTAATTTTAAAATTTTTAATGATTTTATTTCCTCAATTAACTGTCCTGAGTGTTTTCAAAATGGTTTAAATCTTTTCGAAGAATCAGTATTTGGCTTAGCATCTAATTTGTTACTGAAATGTTCAAACTGTGATTATTCCACCTCCTTTTGTACATCTCCAAAAGTGAACAAAATGCACAGCATCAACCTTGCTTTAGCTTTTGGATTGAGGATTATTGGAAAAGGACATTCTGCTGCAAAAAAACTGTGCTCAGCTATGAATCTGAACATTCCATCTAAGACAGCTTACAGATGTCTTGAAAAAAAGTTGGAGAACGTTTCCCGTAATGTAGCACAGAAAATTATGAATGAGGCTGCCACTGAGATTCGTGAGAAAAATAATTTTGATGAAGTTGTTCAGTGCGGCGTGTCAGTCGATGGAACATGGCAGCGAAGAGGACATTTGTCTTTAAATGGATGTGTCAGTGCCATATCCATAGATACTGGCAAAGTGCTGGACATAGAAATTATGTCAAAAATGTGCAGATATTGTCAAAAAAATCCTGAAGGTAGAGTAACTCATAAGTGTGCGAAACATGTGGGATCATCAGGTGCCATGGAACCCGTTGGTATCTATCGTATGTTTGAAAGATCAACCCAGGCGAGGAAATTAAAATATGTGCATTTTTATGGGGACGGCGATTCAAAAGGGTTTGAATCTATTAAAAATATTTATGGTGAAAACAGTGTCACAAAGTTTGAATGCATAGGACACATTCAAAAGCGCGTGGGTTCAAGGCTTCGAAATTTGAAATCGAAACAAAAAGGTATAGGAGGTCGAGGAAAACTCACCGACAGTTTTATTGATAAACCACAAAATTATTATGGTATTGCTATCAGAAGCAATGTGAACAATTTAGAAAAGATGCAAAGTGCTGTAATTGCTGCCTTTTTTCATTGCAGTTCAAACAAAAATCAGCCCATGCATGGCCAGTGTCCAGTTGGCCCCGAAAGCTGGTGCAAATACCAGCGAGCTGTGGTGAATGGAAAGGCATATAATGATACTGGAAAAGGACTACCCAAAAACATAATGAACATCGTAAAACCTCATTATATGAAACTATGCGACAAACTCTTATTGAATAAATGTTTGCATGGGAAGACACAAAATGCAAATGAAAGCTTTAATAGTGTTTTGTGGAAATTTGTACCGAAAGAAGTTTTTGTTGAATTACAAACTCTACGATTAGGTGCTTACTTGGCCGTCATCCAATTTAATAAAGGTTTTCAAGGTTTTTTCCAAGTTTTAAATGGAGCTTATGTGCAAGTAGGAGCAAATACATTGAAAGGGTTTGCTCAACTTGATGAAGAGCGGATAACGGAATCGAGACGACATTCATCTTGTAGTGTGAAAACTGCCAGAAAAAAAAATAGATCTAAAAAGAAGAGAAAATATGCCAAAGATGAGATGTATGAAGGTGTAACATACAAATCTGGGGAATTTTAGCCTACCACATGGATAATTTAATGTAAAGTTACAATGATTTAAACTTTAAATGCATTTTTCTCAAAACTGTTTTTTACGCATTATGTGTGCACTGTGAAGTTGATAACTGAAAAAGTTTTGTATATAATTGTTTGAAATTTTCTGAACCATATATTTATATTATAATCTAGAGTACCTACTAAAATAATTCTTATTGAATGAAAATTCTCCAAGTTAATACCTGTAATTTAAAAAATAGCTTTGTAAATATGTCTAATTTCTCACATTATTTACTCGATAAGCTGTAAAATTTGTATTTTTCAGTAAAACTTTAAAATTTTAGTAGGACCTCTAGATATATTCATGTAATTTATTTTAATATTACTTTTTTTGAGATAAGTCAATTATTTTTGTCTCTAGAGCTTTTGCAGTTTAATCAAAAAGTGGTTAAAATTACACTCAAATATATCATTTTTGAAACAAAAAGATAATTTATTTAAAATATTATTGGCTCAGTATTAATGTTTATAGGCACTGATTCCCAAAAAAGCATTTATAATGTTTTTGTATTGTTTTTTTTAAAAAGTGTATTTTTTATATTATTTCCCTTTCTCCCATCACTTCTCTTTACCTTGCTTTGTGTATTAGTTTAGTACAAATATTTTCATTTATTTGCCCCCATTTTCCGATTAGCTAGAACTTTGAAAATCTCATTTTCTTTGCCTATTTCATATACAATTACAAATTATGAACGCATTCCAACTATTCAACTAACTTAAGATCATTGCAACACTTCAGTTTATAATCAAATATATTTTTAGCTGGATTGAAAAACCTTCAGGGTTTTTTTTTTTAATGTCATTTTAATTTAATGTCTAAATGACCAAAGAATGAATTTTTTTTTTTTTTACTTTTTAGTTTTAGTTTGTTTTTTACTCTTTAGCCACATTTGAAGTGTTGAACTTTTTTTTAAAAAAAAAAAAAAAATTATACTTTCTGTTTGTTTTGCATTATCAGTTTGATAATTCTGTACA
This sequence comes from Nephila pilipes, assembly GCA_019974015.1. NCBI lineage: Eukaryota > Metazoa > Arthropoda > Arachnida > Araneae > Nephilidae > Nephila > Nephila pilipes. The sequence continues at coordinate 3,675 of BMAW01106563.1, forward strand.
TTCCGAGGATTTAGAAAAATAGCTACTTTTCTTAAAAATTCATAATAATAGATACAGACGCGTTTTTTTTTAAACATTGTTTACGTAGGGTATTAGAGAAAAGAATTTGTAAATTAAATAACACTAGAGTATAATCAAATTCATCCACAGAATTGTAAAACACATTTTTAAAGAAACTGAGAGAAAAAATTTGTTAAATATTAAAATTGTAGATTTTTGAAAAAATGTAATTTTGTAAAATTTTAAATATTTTGTTAAAAAAATAGTAAAATTGGCAGAAGTAGTAAGAATTTTAAGGTATTGAAATATATTTTTTGAAAAATTAAATTTTATGTAACTGCTTGTATGAAAATGAAGATTTTTTTTATTAGCCACCCGAGAGGCTATTGCTTCAGGTGGATCATTTTTGACTTACCAGATCCCTTTTCGATATTTTTATCATTTGCTTCAATTTTAGTTACATTTAGCTTAAATATATTCAATTTAATAATTTATGGTTTGCTTTCATTTTAATTACATGCAGCTGATAAAATATTGAATTGAATAATTTATCGTTTCCTTTAATTTTAATATCGTAAAAGTTTACCATTGTCCATTTCTCTATATTTCATCGTTTACTTTAGTTCTTATATTTAATTGAGTAATTTAATAATTATTATTAAAAAAAAAAAGCGCACCATGGGTGGCTAAATTTTTTCTTTGCATAAAACTTTTTAAATGTTTTTTTTTTCTGAATGGTTTTATATGTTTTCAAATATGGTGAGTAAAACTTTTTTTTATCGTAAACAACTAATTTTAAAATGCAGCTCACAGAGTACTGTGTCCTCTTAAATTAAAATAAAAACGAGAGACATCACAATATAGGACCAATGTGATATTTAGAAGATACTTAATCAAAAATTTATTAAAATTTGATTAATTATATCAAACTAAAAGCAATAGATCATAACGATATTCCAACTGTGAAAAACATAAACAATGTTAAGTGAAATTATTTTATTACTCTTATGTGTTATGATGAAAATAATTCAATACTATTTTTCTCTCTAAATCTTAAGAAAATTTCACGCCTTCAAATAGTTATTGTAAAATGCTAAATTTAATCAATTATTATGGGAAAAACTTTCCATAAATGTATTTATAACAATATTTTAATAATTAGGTTTATATAAAAGTATAAAGTTGCTCTGAATAAATAAATTAGAATAAAATTGCTACAATCGTATTTTTGGTAATTCTAGTATTCTAATGGAAAATAACTTCAGCATAATTATCTTCAATTTACTATTACAAAAATTAAGAGATAAAAAAAAGACTTTGCAATTTAAAGCGAAAGAAAACACCTTAAGTATTTTGTTCATTGTGCAAAATTTGATCTAATCATTCATCAGGCAGGGTGCAAAGGTAAGTTTTACAGCTTAATCGGTAAATATGCGGAATAAAAAAAATCATAATTACTTTAAAAAGTATTCAATTCCAAGATTGGATATCATAATATACCTCTTTAAAAATTATGTTAGAAAACATCCTAAAACACGACATCTATTTTTTAAACGATAGTTAAGTATAATTTATATAAAAAAATAATAAATAAATTTTCTAAATAACATCATTCAATGTTGTTAAAGACATTTAAACGAAGAAATAAAATTTTTAGGTATAAAGAAAAATTTATTTTGTTTAAGTGTCCTGTTTTAATTAGTTTACTAATTATAATTGATAGTATAATCATATATAAATTATAAAGAAGTATAAAATTATTAACGTAATTGTTAAATATTTATATAATTCAGTTGCTAATCAATTATATCGAAGGAATGTTATTGTTTTATCGTGTAAATGCAGTGATTAAACAAAACACAACCTAAAATTTTTATATATTTACATGAAACATTTAAAATTTTGAAAAATTTGTTAGGTTGCTAATATCTTAATTCTAGTGATGATGCCAACAAAATAAAGAATAGATTACTGGTTAAGAATGTTTAGCCATTAGTTGAGGAAGAAAGTTTTGTAGGATGCAAAGGAATTGTAATTCTAATATATTTGTCAATTCACTGAGACAAAGTTACAGTTAAATCTCCGTTAAAAAACAGTTTTCGTATTATAAAATTCTGATCCGAAAAAACAATTGTGTTCATAAAATAAGTTTATAACTATTAAATGACGAGACTGATGCTTTTACAGGAGAAGTACGCATGCGCCAAACGCCAGTGACATTATTGCCTTCTTTAATAATTTATCGTTTGCCGTTATTTCAATATTTTGTATAATAATTGATTTTCATGTCAGAATCGTCTGTTTTTAGTTGTTTTTGTTTTAAACATTTGCAACATTCTTGTGCTTTGGAATGTTTTGCAAACGAAAATGAAAATACATTAAGAATTTGAAGAATATATTATCTTTTCTAGATAATAATCGCTTCTGTAAAGACTGAGGCTTAGAAGTACGCTTACTTCACGTTAATCAATATTCATTTTGAATAACTCTATTTTTTAGAGAACTCAACAGCGAAAAAAAAACATAACACATATTAAAATGAAATTAGCAATGTCAATTTCAAATTTGCTTTACTAATTATATCACTTTTCCTATCCTAGAAACATTTTTCTTTGAAATTTATACCTTTATTATAAATATGAATCACTAAATGCAGTTAGGGGAATGGGAGGGAATGAACAATTAAATACCAAAATTTTTACATATATTTGGAATCCACGTGTTATAAAATACTTAAATCCAAAATATCTAGCAATTCCATCCATCAATTCGGGAGATTTTCTTTTCGAAATTAAGATCGAGCATCGTGAAGTCTTAAGGGGCCGTATACACTTGCATAAATATTGATATTTATTAATAAATCAATTGTAAATAAACAAAATTATCACAATGACCGCTTAACCCGGGGTTATCGAACTTTTCTAGAACTTGCGATGATTGATTTAAACGTATCGAATCAAAAAGCTTGTAAACCTTATTTTGTTTTCGCACAACTTGTTTTATACATCCTCTCCTTAATGTTTAAGTCCTGAGAGGCCTATTTACAAAATCATAACGAGAAATTTTAAAATTACTTATAATTTATTTTACATAAATTATTAAACTGTGTAATAAGTGGTTTTAAATGTAAAAAATGTATTTACTAAATACGTTTTTCAATAAATAAATGTAAGGAAAGATTCAACGCATAGACTTTCTTTATGTAAATGTGAGTATATCGTCAAAAAATTAATATTCAAACGAAAAAACGAATGATAAAATTATTATTTAATTTCTTTTATATACTCTTTTATATAATCCTTCATTTATCCGTTATTTAAGTTTATTTCCTTTCTTATTTCTTATTTTAGTTCCTCCATTTTCGGCTGAAGTTTTAAAAATGTAATTTAATTATTTTTAATGACTTTAACCAAAATTACTGAATTAATATTATTGTTTTAACTGTGTAACTTAATTAACTAAATGTACTTTAAATTTGAAATGAGTTTGAAGGACGTCATGATAGTGTTTCTTATAGAAACAAATCAGATGCATACAACAACGATGTTTGAACATACCTTTGTATTAAAATACATCTGGGAATTTTAAGGCTCCCGTCTACCCGCCATTTTGATTTCGTGAACGTAATGGTAATCCTATGGAATTTCGACTTTAACTTTCACATCTTTACTATTTGATCTATTTGAATGTAATGAAGTGCATTTGAAAGAGCAAAAAATAATGAAGGCTTTTGCGGAATTACTTTTCCCTCCTATTTTTAAAAATATATTTATCCCTATTTTGATGATTCATTTGTGAGTTTTTACGGTCTTTAAAAAATATTTTTAAAAATCGGAGGTAAAAAGTAATTCTACAGAATCCTTCATTATTTTTTGCCCTTTCAAATGCACTTTATTGTATTCAAATAGTAAATATTTGAGAGTTAAAGTCGAAATTGCATAGGATTAACATTATGTCCACGAAATCAAAATGGCGGGTAGACGGGAGTCTTAAGTAGATACGACTTTTACTAACTAAATTTTTATTAAAAAAATTCTGTTTGAAAAGTGTTGAGAACACTCTATTCTGCACTGTTACTTTTCCTCCGTAATTAATTTATCAATGCAAAGAAATAAGATGGGCGTTAAAATTTAAAAGATAAGAAATAGCTCTCATACACACAATAGCCTATGTATTGACAAAAGATAATCGACTCCCGAACTTTAACGATAAAAGCTTTTTATTCCTTTTTAATGTGTTTAGCTGGCGTTTTATGCCAGTTAATGATGTCTGTGATTAGATAATAACAAAGTTGCTTAACTTTCCCATTTCGAGATATGTTTGTTTTACTTTAAAAGTCATTGGAATTTCACTCAAAGACATGATTATTGTTAAAGATCGTGAAATTCTTCATATAAGATATATTTAATACTAGAACGAAAGAGAAATTTTGGAAACACGATGGAAAAATTAACACTTGGTAAACTATAAATGCCGTACGTGGTGAAATTATTAAAAAAAAAAAAAAAAAAAACACTTGCAAAATGCGGAACTTATATATATATATATATATAAATTAATTATGTAAAAAAGAAACAGTTGTTAAACAGTAAACTTAATTGACATGTAAGCAATCCAATAAATTTTCGATAATAGCTTCAAATTATGCAAAAATTTTCAGAAAACTTAAAAGGCCCTCCTTCCCCCGCTTGGCAGGTATTTATTTCAGAAAGTATTTGAAGAATTTTTTAGTGACAAAAGGAAGTTTTGTTTTCGTTAAACTATAAATTCGTCAGCCAATCACTTTTCAAAATTTCATCGTAAATTTTTTTGCGCGTGTGTTTGATGCCTTCTTTCATCACCAATGAAATTAAATTTTCAAAAATATGTCGTAACAATAATGAAGTTCTCCTAAATTTCTTGAAATTGAGCCTTTATAAGAATTAAGTATTTTATTAACGTATCACATTTTTAATCACATGTAATTAGGAATTGGAGAAATGATTGTAAACGGAGACAATTATTCAAAATTTTAAGATAGTTGTATGATAGCCTTTTTTCTCTGTACACTTTTGAACAATTTCCCTTCTTGCGATGCCTTGGAGTCAAATTGCTTTAATATTTATTTGCGATTATTCTCTGTCAAATCGGCTTTTGTTTTCTATTACTTATATATTTGTCAGCATTTTTGTCATTTGTTATCTGCAATCATTTTTCAAAATTTTATCACAGCGCCTTTTCTTTACAACCTTCAGAATGTATGAAAATGCTACGACTGATATTTTGCTACTCTATTCATAGATCATGTTAAAAAAAATCTTTATTTTTATATTATATTATGTAGTTATGGTTTTGAACAAAATACTATAAACATTCACTTGGTACGTATGAGCTGTTAACGTTGAGTGTTTTTTACCCAATGGAAAAGAGGAAAATAGTTGATCTTGGCTTTGGTTGCCGGTGGCTGTTATGAACTCTGAACCAGTGGGTCCAAAAAAGAAAGTTGAATGATTGCTTTTTGCTGCGCCTTTAAAAACTAGCCTGAAAAAGACGTCTCATTCTGGCTAGTTAGTTTTGCGTTTTAATTTTGTTGGAATTGTTATTTAAGAGAGTCGCTGCATAATAAGACTCCATACTGAGTTTTAATAACGATTTAAGGAAACAGTGTTCAAATTATTTGTTCTTTTCGATAGTTCAAGTTGTGATGCTGGGCTATTCGCGATTTTCTCTTCACTAACCTCGAGGATTTTTCTGTAATCTGACTTGCTTACAATTATATCTCCTTGCCAACCTAATGAAACGTGATAAGATAAATCAGTTGAAGATGCAAAGCGTAGTGAATTGAATTAGAGATAGTGAGATGTGCACGAAATGGAATCAAAAGAAAATGAGGGCTATAGAGAATAGCGATAAGATGATATATAATTGTAGATTGAATTGAATCATCGTAATTGATTGTTTGGATTGAAGTGAATCTTAATTAGATTAATATGAGTTGAATTTGTGATAAACAAGAATTGTATGAATCGGAGCGAGAGATTTGGTAAGCTAAGACTTTATTATTAGAATATAAACTAGAATTAACTGAGTTAAGAGGGATTCAAATGAGTGAGAGTGATCTTGCATATTCTATATTACCAGTTGATGAACTGAAGTTGTCTTTCTCTGACATATCTTCAATTGGAGTTTAAAACTTATTGACTATTTAATTAGATCCTGAAATGGCAGAAGAGTTATATAGTGAAGAAATAGGTCACTAAGAAAATCGGCTAAAAATTATGAAATTTGCTGCAAAATTATAAGCAAATGTATTTCTTTCCAGGAACTTCTTTAATTATATATTTAAGAAATTTTACAAAACTTTGTAATGATTTTTGAATATTAGGTATAGATACAACTTCCCTGAACTTTGAACATAATAACTGAACTTTGAATATCTAGAATATATCACGCTTATCAAACTTCATTGTTTGGTACCGAATGGCATGTCTAACATTTTTATAACGGCTGTCATATACTACAATGAAATTAATTTTGAAAAACTCTGTTTGGAGAGAAAGGGTGCCTTTTGTGGCGAAATCTGCCTCTGAAACACATTGCGCCTTATAATTATTTATTAAAACAGTTATTTTCTTTTCTCTTTTGACCTAATTGGGAAATAAAAAGCTGAAACTTAATTCTTCAGCGTTAAGTGATTTTCCATCCCGTGCAAGGGGAGAGAGAGTAGTTGGTTGACTCTGGAGTGCCGGTGGCTGTTTCAAACCCTTGACCAATATGTCGGGGGGGGGGGGGGG
>BMAW01106568.1:0-20896 GCA_019974015.1 Nephila pilipes
ATAAATCGAATAAATTATAAGACTTCAACCAAGTCAAATATATCTAACTGAAAAACAAATGCGATGTATATCTCAAAAGAAAAGAATTAATAAAAATTGAAACGGGAAATAATGTAATATAAATAGTGTCTGAGACTTTAGACCGAGTACAGTATGTTTGAACTACTTTCATGGATCTAATCAATACAGCTTAACTATTTATGTTATGATAAACGCTCTAGATCAAAAGTAAGAAAGATTCCGAAATCAGGCAGTAATTGAACCTCAGAAAAAAAGCAACCAGAAAAATTACATTTGAACCATAATAAATAAATGTAAACATTAAAAAGTATTCAATAAATATTTATACACATTTTAAAAAATTATTTTAAATAGAAAAGTTCAAAAACATTTACCTCCAGCATGTATTTTCGTGTTCTCAAATGGTGTGATAATACTATGTTTTAAAATCATCCAAATGTATTGTTGATTTACCGATTTTACAAAATTAAATTTTACTTATGTCACTAAATGTAAATATTGCTTAAAAACTAATATATCAAGGAAAATAATAAAAATATCAATAATTTTCATAGTAAACAAATCCATTAAAATATTAGGTTTAAATAATATTGAAAGAAGTCCTAAAAGAGATAGTTCTAAAATATATTTCGTCACAGAAAGTTGATAGGAGTGTATATACATATATATTTTAATTTACATTAATCATTTTAAATTAATAATATTATTTGGATAATTTCAATTAATGCAATTAGTAATAAACTTCTTATTCTGCTTACTTTTAGGTTTATTTCAATTAAATAAATTATTATTTTTAATAGTATAATTAATAGTAATTTTTCATAGAAGAAAAGATTTAAGTGGTTATTACTGAACGGTACCTCATAAATGGGAAATTTAAACTATCTCTCTGGTCCTAAACACTACTAATAATGTTGTTATCCTAAATTATCAACCTAAATTATATGCCAAAATACTCATCTGATATTTATTATTATTAGTTTGAATTAGTTATAAATATTTAGGACAAAATTATATGTTCGATTTATCTTCAAAAGGCGTATTATTATTCGAAACAAATATATTATCTATTACATCTATAAATGATAAAATCATATCTATCAATATACATATGTTCATAATAAAATAAATTAACATTATATATATATATATATATATATATATATATATATATATATATATATAAAAGATGTTAATACTATATGCGAGACTAATTCACTCACGTCATCCTGGAATTCCTGCTTCCTGCCCAAACGGCCGAGAGGGATTTACAAACAACAATGGAGAAACTCCATAATTACATTGAGAGGTATGGAAGCTAATTTTAAATCCTGTAACTAAATCCCTGCTTAACAGTTTTAGAAATTAAAGTGATTAAACACCCATTTAATGTTTACATCTTTTTTCCTCCTCCTGTATATATATCATTAAAACAATAAGATGTTTGAAAATATTTTAAGAATATGTTATCAACTAAATTAACAAAATATAACTCATTAAGTTACAATAAATCGTTTAAAATCAATAAATCTATGAATAAATCGTTTAAATAACAGAAGAAAAATGAACATATATTTTTGAAAAAGGAATAAAAGCTTGGAAAATAATATTACTAAGCACTAATAAGAAAGAGAATCTAATTGAATGAAAGCAAGAAAACGATAGAGTGATTTCAGGAAACGATAGGCTGTAGTAACCTGCAGCATTCAGTCTGCTGATATTTACAATTGCCTTCGAGTGTTCAAAAATTAAATAACTTTAACTGGAAGAATTAAATAACTTTAGATGGTGATTATGTAAGGAAAAATATCTTGAGAAAAATAAATGAAAATTAAATTTCTATTTTTCTTATATTTTAGTAATAATTCTTAACTTAATAATTCTTAATTTCTCCAGAAACTTACTATTGATGTTAATGACTTCACCTGTTAAATTAATTAACATGGTATCCTCTTATAATTTGTTAACATTGAAAATTTTGAAATTTTATTTTTAGGAATTTCTGAGTTATGTTTTTAAAAATGACTTATTTGCTTTTAAATGGATATCTCAAACATGTGACGTTACGAAATTTTCTTCTGAGTATTTTTAAGAAATTTAAAAAATAATAGCATGTTCTTTTTTTAAATTTCAAAAAACAAAAAATAAGCGTATTTAAGACAAGTAATAAATTTTTTCTCTTAGCAATGTAAATTTATTAAATTCATGAGATCCTCCAGTAAAAATTTCCCAGCTGTTCCTTATTATATTCGGGTAATAATCAAGTTCAAACTTACGTGCAGTCTTAAAGAACCGTATACTATTTCAGAATATTTCATTACCGATTCATTTATCACCCCGTGTATGAAATGGAAAAAAAAAATATTACTAATCGCTTATGCAAGGTAATATGTGGCCCCCAATGGGTTTCTTCAAATATAGCTTTAACTAATGATGGGATCTGAACAAATTCGAAACAGAGAGACTATTTCTCCTCAACTCTAAAAATTCTGCATTATTGTTGAAAAAATTGCTTTCTTTTAAATTACTCCTTAAGGTGTCCTTTTACTTAATAATTCTACGTACTTTAAATGATATGAAGCAAAAGGTTTATGATCCTTTAAACTTCTTTTTTTCCCACCTATTTATTATCTAATATATATATATATATCAATGTAAATAAACAACCTACTTATAGATCAAAAAATTTTGTCGAACCATACTAGATAGTCTCGTAGTAAACTGGCAATTCATTCAGCGCTTTTAAGATGGACGATCCGTAATTAAGAAGGATACATTGATAACCATACTTATCTACTATTTATTAATATATTTGCATTATTGTTAATTTGAAAAACCTATAAAAAAGCTTGATAGAAAACTGTTGCAATAAAAATATCAGTAAGGTCATATTTATATCTATGTGAAAACACCGATTTGGTTTTAATTAATGAGACATACATTTGTTCTATAAGATAATTTTCACTCTATAAGCAAATAAATTCTCATGAGTGTACACTGAAAATAAAATATTACAAGCTAAACGTTTGCTTGTTCATCTAAATAATAGAACATTTACAAGCATATTTGGAAATATTTTGATATTAAAGGAAAATGAATGCAGAAATAAGCTTTCTTCCAAACCATTGCATCGAAAGTTTTTCCTTTTACTCCATTTTTATGGACAAAGAAAATAGACAACAATGTATTTATTAAAAGAGGCTATTAAGATTTAATAATTTAATAAGAAACAAACATATCAGAAGTGATTGCTTTCAGATCCATCTTAGTACTCGAACAGATTTCAATGTGATAATAATTTATAACTATTCACTCATAAAAACTTTTTAAAACATCGAAAATAAACTAGAGACTTTGTAAATAATACTCTTATTTAAAAGAACAATATCATTTAACTCCATAAAATGAAACATTTTTCATCTTTTCAAAAAGACAAAAGTTTTTATACACTGAATTAACTTTTACGCCGTAAAAATAATAAAAGTAATCGCGTGTATTCATGAAATGATACAATCTATTGTTTAGTTTCTTCAGAATAATGAAAAATCAAGCCTCATATATATGTAAACTATTACTTTTCTACATATGAAACCTAGAATTATACTCCTCTATGTTGTTTATTATTCAAGATCATTCTTTTAATATAGAGAATATTTTCATCAAATACAAGAATGTTTACTATAATATAGTACTCGTAGCTTAATATTGTTGAGACAGTTTGATTTATAGTATAAAATGATGTAATTCAGCCATCTTTTCTCTGAATTAATTTACTCATTTAAATTTATGAATTTTGAAATTTGTACATTTATAATTAATAATCTAGACCTAATAATGTGATCGTATAATGGAGAGAAGAAGCTCCAAATCACAGGTGGGAGTAGAGAATTGAGAAACAGAATAATGACTCAAATGAGGAAACGTTCATTTCGTGTAATCAGTTAATTTATTCAAACAAGATTTTATGTCAACGATTCTTACCTGGAGGAGGATGACAGTGATATTCCAATCTTTGAAACTTAATTCGTGTGCATAACTTAATCACATACTCAAAACACTTAACACTGACACGTTCTCACAACACAACGAGTGTGCTGTGGGAGAATGTGTCCGTGACAGTGTTGAGAGTGTGCGATTTGTGTGGGAATGTCATGCGCCGTACCTTTGGCGAACTTCGTATTTAAATATGTCATCGGTAAGGATGGAGGATAGCCACAAAGAGAGAGAAAGTGTCCTTTTCTCCTGAAAATGCGACTCACACTTCTGAAGAATAAATGGCCTCAAAAAACACTTTAAGGGTCTCTCATGAGTAAATTCAAGAGGGACCATTCCACATTAAAGTTATTTTGTTTTATGATTTTAGAACCACATAGCAGTTGTTTGTCTAGTCAGGATATAATTTAATTAAACTACATTATGTGGAGTATTATTGTTTTACATATGAATCCTAGGAGTGTACTCATAAATTACATTTTTAAATACTCAAGATAATTATTTTACTGTAAAAAAAGTTTATTACAAAATAAAATTCTTGGCGTATTACCGATTATTATTTATTACCGTATTATTTAACATTTCACAATAAAATTAATTGTTTGATACCTCATTGCTTGATTAAATGAAATTTTCTCACAATCTTCCAGCACAAAGTCAGAGATTCCTTAGTTATAAATCGATACCCCCTTTTTTTTTTAAAAAAAAAGAAGGAAGAAACAGTCTTTATTCTCGAATAACAAATAAAACTAAAGAAGGATGGAAAAAACTGTTAGTTGCATAGGTCTAGAAAATGATTTAATTCTATTAGACCGTAACACGGGAGCAAATACTACATTGCAATGATTCAATTCACGCATTTCTTTTACTAGTTTTTCGTCCCATTACGAGTCCTTCGTTATTTTCCTTCCTTATATAAAAAAGAACAAATGCCAGTGGTACTAAAAACGATAATGAAGGATAATTACGTCGATGCCAAATACAACAGAAAAACTATCGAATCTTTCTCATTTATTTTTTTCCGTGTCTGGCAATTGTTCCTTGGTCTCGATTTATCTTGACCATTTCGCTGCAATTTTTGAAACCTTATTTCTAATTTTTCGATTACATTGTGCTTATTTGATTTTCCTCTTTCTTTGTACAATAAATAAACTTCAAGCATTCTCAGCAAACGAAAATCTCATTTTGTCGGTGAATATCTGATTGTTTCATTTGTGATATTACTTGGAAAAAGCTCACTGTATAAAGGCTTAATTTAATTGAGTGATTTACTTTTCTTCTCATTTTCATTTGAATTGTACTGTAAATTTGAATTTGGTATTGAGACTCTAAATTTAATAATGTTTTTTGAAAGAGTGATAATAGATTAAATAACTGAACAATTAATTTCGGGCTCCGATAGTTACAGTTTAGCTTTTATTTTCATTTTTAATTCAGTTGTCTTTATTCAAAAAGTAAGCTTATTTAATTAACTCCAGAGGTAACTTTTTATGGATTATTAATGGCATAGAAGGAAATACTTTATGTGGAGTTACTTAAATTGTCTATTTAAAAATCAATGAAACCCTTTATGAAATGGAATTTTTTTTTCAGTGTATCAATTTACTTTTTTTATTCCGGGAAATATTTAATAAAGTTTAATGAAAAAGAAAATATAAAAAGTATTGGGATTACATTGACGTGTGTTTCGAAACAGCATCAGTTCTTCCACGTCTAAAATCTTTTCCCATTGTTTTGCCTAATTTTCTAAGAAGCTATAAATTAAATCTGAATAAGCTAAAATAATTGTTTTCTGTATTTATTTCATTGTTAATAAGTTGTATAATTGAATAGAATTTTAATATAGTCTTATACGTAAAATAAAAGTGCATTAAAATGTGCTTTGATAAATTCTTCTTATTTTTAAATATTCTTTGATGACTTTTTCTATTTTTCGTAAAGTTATTTGCAAAAAAAAATATAACGTATTACTCATTTGATTACATTTGAAATGTGTGTGCGTGTGTGTCATCAGATAAAAAACAAACCGAATTTGTGGCAAATTTGTAACAAATGATTTAAAACATGTTTTGAATCCTAGAGTATTTTCACGTAATAACTGCATAATATATTTGCTTAGTAAGTTCATTGTCTTAGCAAATAAATTTGGAATTATGAAGAAATTTTAGATATAGTCATAAGTAATTTTAGAAACTATGCATTATTTTTTTCTAAATTACAAAAGTGTTTTAGTACTTTAAATAGAAGTTCATATTATAATTAATAAATGTTAAATCACCATAATTCGCAAAACATATCTGAATTTCAGATGTTTAATATCTTACTTATATAAATAAGAACACACACGCAACAATAAATTAAAAATAATAGGGTTTTCATTTATAATAGGATAATCTTAGCAAATAAATTTGGAATTATGAAGAAATTTTAGATATAGTCATAAGTAATTTTAGAAACTATGCATTATTTTTTCTGAATTACAAAAGTGTTTTAGTACTTTAAATAGAAGTTCACTATTATAATTAATAAATGTTAAATCACCATAATTCGCAAAACATATCTGAATTTCAGATGTTTAATATCTTACTTATATAAATAAGAACACACACGCAACAATAAATTAAAAATAAAAGGGTTTTCATTTATAATAGGAATGGAAATCAATTACCGTTATAAAATATAATCAATTATTATTAATAATTCAGAAAATACACTAAGGGGGTTATTTATTTAACTGAAGCATTCTATACGACTCAGCATATGCCTCTACTGACTCTGTGTTAATATCGAGGGATTCCTTAATAAGCCTGCGTCTTTTGCTTCATTTTAAAGGCATTTTATCTCCATTAAAAAGTCTCTAGTGTCCCTCAAAGTGTATCGATTGAAAGGCACGAAGGCACTCATGTATCTGCCTCATTAGTGGAATTGCATCCCTGTGTAGAATTTTTCAGGGGAAGAGAGAACTAAAAGCATTATAAAAACTTTGATAGCTTGTAAGCAAAAAAAAAAATAATAACGACTCAAAGCTTTTGTGTAAAAGAAAACTGCTCCAAGAATTTGCGGCTTTGAAGGAATTTCGTATGAGTAAATGATTTTAGGATTTTTCTTTATGTTTATGGAGATAATCATAATAATGACTTTTTAAGTTCAGAGTTTGATACTTTTTGAATATTTCCATTCAAAAGTTAGCAGAGAGTTTTAAAATATAAACTGTTATTTTATTAATAGGTTGTCGAAAAAGATGCTCCTTAAATCATTATAAAATGTGTGACTATGTAGTGAAAATGTATTGCGCAGTTTGTTTTCGTTAGGTTTTTATCGAGGGAAAAGAAGAAATAAAATTATAAGTAAGACCAAAATCTTCGCAGATGAAATGAAAACTTCTGTTTTACTTAAAATATTTATATTACTTCAAAACATTTCCTCCATTTACTAAAAAAATCCCATCTAATTTCTTTCTTGTGTTGAATTGAATCAAACATAAAATCCAACTTCTTTCTTTTCTATTAAACTCTCTTCTTTACCCATTAAACAAAAATTTCAAATTCTAAAGGTTAATCTCTCTAAAAAGATATAAAATCTCAAAACTGCTATTTCCAAGCAATTTATATATACTACATAGGCAATAAGATACTAAAAATAACATGTGGAACAGAGCATACAAAATACGAATGCAAATTATTCACAATGCATTTCTAATATAAATCACTTTTATTATATAACATAAGGATATATTTCTTGTTATTAGTATGCAGTCAGATTGGAACAATTTTCAATATCTTTTCCTCAAAAATGTATTATTTTTATTGCAGTTTTCGAAAAGAGAAAACAAATCACGGAAAAATTAAATTACTTACGTCTGTTATCAAACTAATTCATTATGAAGAATGTTAGTGCATAAAAATCGTGAATAGACTAACTAAATAATTATAACATGACCGATATATATATATATATATAACATATCAATCAATAACTCCCGAAACTAACCCAGAGATGGCGCTCGTAGTAAACTAGTAACCAGGTCTTTCTAGAGTACTAACCTTTGCTTGAAACGTGTCAAAATTTTAAGTCGATCGGACCAGAAACAGCCGAGTTATCGAGGTTGGAGTAAAGTCGTTTTGTAGTTTGCTTAAAAAATGGAAAAAACCGAGTTTCGTGTTCTGATAAAACATTGTTTTTTAATGGGTAAAAACACCATGCAAGCGAAACAATGGATTCAAAAATGTTACCCGGACTCTTGCCCATCAAAAGCAACGATTTGTCGGTGGTTTGCCGAGTTTAAACGTGGTCGTACCGACACAAATGACGCGGAACGCTCGGGTAGACCTGTGGAAGCCATTACACCGGAAAATGTGAGTGAAGTGACAAAAATTATAATGAAAGATCGTAAAGTGAAGCTCCGTGAGATTGCTGAGATGACACAGATATCATATGGAAGTGTATTTACTGAAAAAGGTTTTTTGAAGTGAAGTGAAAAAGGTTTTTTCCAAGTGGGTGCCGCGATTGCTTTCGATGGAACAAAAACAGCAACGAGTCGATGATTCAGAAAGCTGTTTATCGCTATTTACTCGCAACAAAGACTTTGCGAAAAGAAAAAGAAAATTTGGGAAAAAGATTTTAAAAGGTTGAAATCGATTGTATCACCCTAAAGGTGATTAACAAAAGGTGTTAGTTGATGAATAAAAATTTTGCAAAAATGAGCCTTCGTTAGACTCTGGGATATTGACTGATGTTATATATGTGTGAGGTAGAGAGAAAGAGAGAGAGAGTGTGTATGTAAGATATAAAACGATTAAATTATTAAAATTATTTAAAAAAACAAAATAGACTAAGAAAACTATCAAAATACAAAATTGTTCTACAAGAGAAGAAACAAACATTTATAGAAAAATAAGGAAATAATTGAATACAAATCCCATATTCCCCATCACAACAGAAAAAAAACATGCTCAGTCAGACTGTTGACTGAAATGTGGGTATAAACATATTTTATGGTACGAACCCTCTCCAGTACATCTTGCTCGATAAAAAATGGATCACTCCAAAATAAAAATTGTAAATGATTATGCAAAAGAAAAAAGAAAAGAAGTGGTTTATTAAAGTACACCAATTACAAAAATTTAAAGGGAAAATTTCCATTGAAAAATTTAAATAAGAATTTAAAACGTACCTAAATCCAAGATTGCAAACAGTTTGAAGTTTATTTAAACTAGATGTAAAAGCTTCAACACCAAACGATAAAAAATTTCACGAATCCTGCTATATACCTTAGCAAATGATAAATATCTACAATGGGAAAGGTTAAGAATCCTTTTAAATCAGGATTACTAAGAATGTGTGGTTTTACCAATTTGATTTGAATACCAATAACGATTACATCAGGCATATTAAAAAAATATTTGATTTTGAAAATATTTAAAAAACACATCTGATCAATAAAAACAAAGTAATCAAAATAAAATTCAAAAAATACCTTACAGAACTCAAAAACTCAATTTCAGTTGTTAAATTTTTTTAATACAATGAAGCAATTACGTGTCTGTAAATGTAAACTATGTCCATATTCACAAAATTCTTCACATCTAGATCAATAACCAGGAGTCCTTATGTTGGGAGGTAGATTTGTTTTTTTTTTTAATTAATAGATTCTTAAAATTCCATAAAAGTCCAGAAAGTTAATATTCGGTATGTTTCAGATTTGAAGTTGCAAAATCCCCCAAATCTCAAAAACCCCCCCCCCCCCCCAAGAAATTTTCAAGATATATATCTTAAAAATCATTAGAATCTTTTTATAAAAGAAGGATTGTAGTACGAAAACTGTCATAATATAAAAATCACAAAAATAAAATGTCAAATTTAAATATCAAAAATCGTATTTTAATATCCATAAGAATCCCTACCCTTCACTGTCTCTTCAAGGGAAATATTAAACACTATATTAAATTATACCATCGTACAAATTATGAAGAATATATTCTTTTACAAAAATCGGTAGGATTCTCTCACACCAAAAAAATTTCAATAATTTTTTTTTGAATCTATGGTAATCATGATAAATCAGTGAGTTATCACGATATAAAAAAATTAAAATAATACTTCTGTGTATGGATATGTGAATATTACAACTCCAATATGATATTTTAATTACCTTAAATTTAAATCCATCTCTTTTATTATATATAATATTATTATTGGAGTGATCCAGTTTCAGTAATTTAAAATTAAGCTATCCAGCCTTACATGTATCTGAATTTGTTTAAAATAAAATAAAATAGTGTGGATAAAAATCAATATTCGACTAAGACCTTAATTTTTTTTTTTTTTTGGTTATCTATGTATCTATATAAAACAAAAAAAAATTATTAACATGGTTCGATTCATAAAAATGCAGATAAAGATGAGCCATAATGTTGTCAGCCAGTCCTTGCAGCAACCTCTTTACATGAATGCATTTTTTTTTTCTTAATGATGTAACTTTTTGGCAAAACTAAATGAATAAGGATCCTAATTTTTTTTCATCTTTATCATATTCTCTAAGTTACATACAAGTATACCATATAAAATTAAAAGAATTGTAAACATATTCTTTCTGTCTATTTATTGAGTTAAAATAGATTCTGAAAATCAAAATTGTTGATTGAATGAATTTGGGTATTGCTTATAGAATTAACGGCTTTTTACCTTTTTTTAAAAATAGCTGCTTCTCCGAATTTTTCTGAAATATTTTTCAAAGTAATTTGCATCGGTTTTTTTTTTCAGACTTAGTTATGTATGTATTATAACCATTTGTTAGAGTTCTGAATTTAATAAGGTTCTTATGAAATTCTAGAATCAAAAATACATGTGGAAATTTATTGTTAATAATCTGCATACCAAGTTCTTTTTTTTTTTTTTTTTTTTGAAAGATGTATGTAAGAAGCTCTTCTATTTTCATGTTTTGAAACTGTAAAAGTCTCATTGTTTTTAAATATTCAGTTAGCTTTCGTATTGAAAAATGTTCACAGTTTATAGCTATACGTACTATAAAATTTCTTTTTATCTTTTAACTCCTAAGTTTCACAAAGTACTTATTAAATTTAAAACTATCCCTAAGAGAGTTTCAATATATTTAAAATTCAAAAGAAGGTAATAAATTACTAAAAAGTACTAAAGGTGGTTTTGATAAGACTGTTACTATAAAAATAGTAATGAAATAATTAATTATATAAAATATAAGGAAATTTACTCTATTTTAGGTAGGGCAGCGGTAGCCTAGTGGTCAAGGTCGTGGACTCGCGGCCGGAAGTTTTCGTTCACATTCGGGTTCGATCCTTGGCTGCCAAAGACCCGCCATGTAGCCGGGGCTGATGCACGTTAAATCTGTTCGGGGCCCAAAGTCCTCCCATTGGTTGGTGTGGTTGTTAAGTGAGGGGGGTGCCAGCTCAGTTGTCGTCCTCGTCACTTGACCGTGGTTCAAAATTACGAGGTCCCTCGCCAATAGCCCTCGTATTGCTTTTAGTGCGACGTTAATAAAAACTAAACTAAAACTAAACTATTTTAGGTGAAGACTTATTCATTTCTGATGTGGTTGTTTTAAAGAATTCTGTAACATTTAAAAATTAATAGTTCTATATCTTTCGAGATATTTAAGTTCCTAAAAACTTGTTTCAAAAGAAAACTATATATGTTTTTAAAATGAAAAAAAATATATAAGAAATAAAAGGAATACCACAAGGGGGACCAGTTAGTAATAAACTTGCAATTATTTACTTACGTTTAAATGGAAAATTTTTTACATCCAACGCTAAATTCATATTTTAGAATTGGATTCATGATTTTACAGTTTAAGAAAATAATTTCAATCGAAAATTTCAACCGAATTGATCATTTTACCCTTCTTATTTAAATACTATTAAAACTAATATAATTTCACCGATAACTGATTTTTTTGGATATTAATATAAAAAATTTTCATAATACAATGATTAGTAATGTATTTGGCTAGAAAGATAATCATTTTTTTCTAAATAATAAAGTTTATTTTTTAGATAGAAATTCAAGCTTAACTATTTAAAGAAATATATTATGTAACTATTTACTTAGAAATATAAAATTCTTAATGTACCAATAAATTTTCTAAATAAATTAAATATTACATGTGTAAAGATTGATTAACTTTTGAATTTTTCGGAAACAAATTTGAAATTAAAAATTATAAAATTGGTAGATTTTTGATATTACATCATGTTTGAATATTTTATAATTTTAAAAAAAATGATTTTTATAACGAATTTTTAATTTTACTTACTTGTTTATTAATTTATATTTTTCATCTTCTTTATCTGGTTTTCATTTTTTTTTTATTTATTATTATTATTATTTTAATTACTATTTTTAAATATTTTTGCTTTTTGTTATTAAGTTCCTTTGGTGTTTTTCAAGAAGTTTATATTTTTTGCAATATATAGTATATTCAAGTTTTCCTTTCGTTTTCACGCCATTTTTCTCAATAACTTCAATTTTTCTATCACATCATGTAAGTCTTTTTTTATTTATATTTTGGTCTATTTTATGTCATTGCATAATGTTTTTGATGCATCACTCGTGTCACGTTTGATATGTATGGATTTGATTGGGAATGTTAAGCTGATTTCTTCTCGAAGAATTTTGTACCAAGTTGCATCATTGGTTTTACTTATAAGTGTTTTTTGTATTATAATGTTAATGGTTTAAGTTTGTCAATTAATTATCCAATATCTCCGTCTAACAATGTATAGGCTGTCATAAAATTATTTATATTGTGCACCATTCGGATGGTTTTCTTCATTAGATGGGTTTTTCAATTTTGCAATTTATCTAACGTTTTTTGATAATTATTATAGTTATAATTTTTATTTTTCGTTAAATTTACTTACTTTTTGGATATTAAATTTGCAAAAACATTTTCTTAAATTATATATATATATATATATATATATATATATATACATATATGTGTATATAAAAGAGAGAGAGAATTGAACTTTTCAATATAGGACACATACCAACAAACCATTTCTTCCCTTAATATGAGATAAACATTTATACTATTAAAAGTCGCAATGTAATGGACCCATAAATACAGGTCTCACATACTAGAGGTATTACTGTACAATATAATAATTATATGTAAAAAAAATTATACAGTATACTAATAATAATCTCTAATACTTTAAAAAATTTATTCGGACCAAAAAAAAATGAAATGTTACAGAATTTTAAAAAAAATTAAATTAAAAACACCAGTAATATATATTACAAATTATTGGTCTTTTCTTTAATTCTGTATCATTTTCTTTAGCATTTGTAATCATTGAAAAAGCGAGATTTAAATTAAAAGTTTTATTTCCAAATTTCAAAGAAAGCTTGCAAATAACTTTTTAGATTATTTGAAAAATATAAGAAAAATGGGAATTTTTTAATTACAAAAGCTAGAACAAAAGTAAAAGGAAATATTACAACAGAATAATTATGAAATATATCAGATACTGGAAAGAATACTAAAAAAAATTAAAAAAAAAAAATGCAGGAAGATAAATTTCAAATCATGAGTAATTACTGACCAAGGCATAAAAAACAATGAAAACTGCGGAAGAAAATCATAAGAAAATGAAGTATAACATATATCAATTCTGAATCTAGCATTTAATAGATTAGCTGATTAAACATGTTTTACAGGCCCAACAATCTCAACAGAAAAATATTATAAGCCATTAAGGAAATTCTGTTAATTCAAAAAGAAAAAAATATGTATAACTAAACACATTACAATACAAGAAATCAATTAAAAAATATATATACAGACCATGAGAAATAACCTATCAATAACCAACGAGGACATGAAAAGAACAATCCAAATATTAATCAACCAGATTAAAAAGGGTTAGAAATCTTTTCGAAAACACCATGCACAGCAAAAAAGACACACGAATCTAACACTAATAAAACAAAATTTATTCGCACAAGATAATATTAGAAATATAGCAATACCCCCTATTAGAGGGAAAGAGTACTAATGTAGATAAAGTTTATAGTTGTTGAAACAGAAATCAAAATTAAGAGTAAAAACAAAAGCTAAATAAGGAAATAAAGTGAAAATGAAAATTTAAATGCTAAATTTATAAAGAGGAAAACAAAATTTTAAAATAAATTTTTAAAAAGAAAAAGAATTTATAATTCTTGTATTTTCATTACTTTTAATTAAATTCAAAGGAAATTCTGTTGGCAAAGAATTTTTAACGTGATCAAAGTTAATGGAAATATCCTGCGTTTTAGTTACGAGTCTAATATTTTAAGTGAAATTTGATGATAAATTATATATTCTTAAAATACATTTAATAAATATTCATGTTTAATGAACTCTCAAATAAGAAAACTTAATGAGTCTCTTTTATCACATATATTGCTAGAAATTTTACTATCTTCTATTTTGAAAAACATATCTGAATATTTTGCTTAATTTACAAAAACATTAGTTTACAATAATTAGTAATAATGTTACTAGTGTAAGTTAGACATAATTTCAAATTGTACAAAATATATTATATATAAAAAATTACAAATTTTAAACATTAATATCAAAATTAAAATAAAATTATTAGAACTAAGTAATTTCATATATATATATATACGACAGAATTAATTGAAACAATTGATAAAAAATAAAAAATTCCTAAGCCTTTCAAGCTAAAAATATTACCAAAATTAAAAAACATACAAAATATTATAATAAAAGAAGTTAAAATTTATTAAAACGTAATATAAAAGATTTCAAGAAACATATTGTACATTATAATTTTAAATTCAAAAATAAAATAAAAGTATTAATTAAAAAATTACAACCAATTTAAATTAGCTCTGCTTTACCAAGAGAAAAAAAAAAAACAATACATATGTCATAGGAAGAGAAATAAATTTTTTTTAAAAAAAGTGAGGGAGATAATGTAATTTAAATACTGTCACAACATTTTATCTCTTAAAAAAATGATATTTTCAATAGAACTTAATGATGCGTTTTTTCACTACTTTTAAATAACAATCATGACAGTTTTTATGATCCCTTAGATTTGTGTAAGTTTATAATTTTGTTTCCTTCTCCTATTCTTTTTAGAACATTGACAGTACTCTTTTTTAATTAAAAAATATTAATCTTACGTTTATATGTAAATACATTTCTTAAATTTTCAAAGCACGAATTAATTTTAAGCACAATTTTTTGTTCATTTGAATATACTATTTTTTACAATTACACTTTTAAATAATGGTCGTTATTTCTTTACAGATCAGCTAAACATAAATTTAGTGGCAAAAAATAAAATAAAAATGGCAAAAATCATCAAAATCATAAAAACATACCACATAAAACAAGCTTTGTTTATTAATTCGAGAAAACAATAATCAAATAAAAATATGCTGATATAAAGTTACTTAGAAATACATACCTCGTTTAACTATATCATTTTTGTTATTTTTAGAAGTGTTTCTCACTTTAATAAAATCTTCCACTGCATAAAATGATAATCATTTAACTATATATATACATATATTCTTTTTATAAAATTAATCTCTATGTTACCCATCTTTATTTATTACTTAAATAAATTAATCAGATTGTATGGTGCCTTATAACTGAATATGTATTGGTTTCGATTTTGTCTATGTACCACTTAAATATACATTACCTAAAAGACATGTGCTCTTGAAAAATGACTTTTGACCATAGAATGAATAAAAGTTTGCATTCTATGTCTTTTATACAAGTTCTTTTTGTATTTTTAACGGGAATTCAAAATTGAGCATTATCATTCAAACCATCAGCATAAACGTATATGAGCAATTAAGGTGACAAACCTTTTTTTTTTTTTACCTTTGCCATTAAGGATAGAGAAACGGTTTATAAATGGACAATAGTAGGAAACCGGGTTTCCGGGAAAATTGTTCTGGAGGAAGTCATTTTCAGAACCATAATCAGTGGTGATTATGGAGGCGGTGGGATTGTGTAATTAGTGCCAGAAAATTAATCACCATACCGCAATACGTAAATTATAACAACGCAGTCTCCTTTCACCTCAACTCAACTCGCTTGTCAGAACTGTAATGTTCTTCAACATGTCTTCGATCTTTAATCGATCTTTTTTACCTTTTTTTTTTTCATTTTTTATCTGTTGAGTTTTAGATTTTGTAGGTAATTAATGGAAGTGGGCTCCATGTAACTTGTAAGAAGAAAATAACAAGCCTCTTTAATTAAAGAAATTTATAAAGTGTTGAAAAAATCAGGCAAGAAAAATAAGAGTCTCCTGCATCATATGAGATCTCATTAAACTTCTTTCATTTTTACATCAGGGTAAAAAATGAACTTCCTCAGCTATTAATATAGTAAAAAATAAAGACAACTACTAATATAAAATGTTGGTGTTTATTAAATTATATTAAACTCCATGTATAGGTATAAACATAGATTAAACTGAGTTATTTTATACAATTTTCAGATATTAGTAGGAAATGATAAATTTTTGTTTTCAATACCATTAAAGTGAAAAATCGATAGATATATCATAACATTGATTAAAAAGTTTTATTCATTGATAATTTAAAATAAATAACAGCAGTATTAAGTAATCCACAGGCTTAGTAATTTCTAACAATTTTATTCTCTCATAATGTTGTCATAGGAATGATTTTTAAGTGAAATTATAGTAAAATTACCATAATGTTTGGAAATAGATCCGAAGGCTCAATGCCAAACCATGATAAAAAGCCCCAAATTTAACTAGCGACACAATATGGTTCGTTAAAAAGTTTTCGTTAAGTATTTTCCACATCCAAAATATATCCTTGTACTGCCATTGCCTGATAGTATACTGTGATTCGCCACTCCATATGATGTAACACCATCCATATGATGTAACACCATCACCCAACGCTCTTGTGTAATCGGCGATTGCTCCACTGGGAACTACATTTGGCACTCGCAACCATAATGTATGGTTTATAAGCAGCAGTTCTGCCACGAAAACTGGGAGTTAAAAGCTCGTGTTGAGCCGTCATTGTGTTGATATTACAGTAAAAGACCCGTTTTAATTCTTTACGAATCCTTGCCATTGGCTTTCACAATTATCTCTAGAGCTCTAAGGCTATTGACTAGACTGCATTGTCTACAAGATCGAGGTAGGGAAATCATAGTCTCTATATATTTTCATATGACGATAACTACGGAGAAGAAGAGGCACTCTTAACTTTGCAAAAGTTTCACGATATGATTTGCTTCAGCGGTAACAACCAATCCTTTCAATATGCTTTTAGTTCCTAATTTTCTCCATCGAACTATTTTAGCATTGAAATTACTATTTCAAACTCGATTTACTAATGTTATATTTGTGTGGAAGTTAGAGCTTGACATCACAGGAATAATCCATTTTTGCCCGTATACTGTTGATACGGGCAAGCACACACATATCATAATGTTGTAGATTATCGCAATTACGAGAGTTTTTCGGTAAGTTCTCAGAACAGGGGTCGACCAAGTGATCTTTATCGACTCCTGGGGGTCTATATAGTATAATTAGGGGTCGATTAAGGGTGAATGAATAAATACCAATGCTGTTCAATCCCAAATTTATAGTCCGTACTTTTTTTGTCTGGAATCCCATTTGTAATTTCGCCAAGCCACTGGACATGTTTGCTTACGGAAATATCTTTTTAGATTCAAAATTGCTTCTTCACCGGCTAGCACTATGTACAGCTCTGGTGAGGATATGGACTCCTCTCATCTTCCCCAGTGTCATTCGCTTCGAAAGTCTTTTCTTTCTGAACGTTACTGGGAGGCTAGAGACATGTTGGATTAATGAACTTTGTTGTAGCATTTCTTGTTCCCATTTTGGATTTTGTTCCCTTTTAATTCTTTTTCTCTTTTTTTTTGCCCTTTTTTTGCTGTAGCTGTTTATAATCTACCATTGGAAATTTAAAAAAAAATTGTCTTTCAGAAACCAAACAATTCAACATTAATAGCTGTTGCTTACAACATTATGTACATAAAGATCGAATAACATGTAAAATAAACTTTATCCACATATCTCATAGACATTAAAATATTTTTTTTTCTTTTCAAACTTTACATGCTATTAATATTAGAACTAATTCAAATAAGCAATATACTCACAAAAAATGCTATCTATTAGAAAATTCCAACTGTAGAACCCCTCAAATAATTGCGGTAACAACTGTACCTAAAGAAATCAGAATGATTGCCGAAGCTAACAAAAATGAAACTTTTATTTATTTATATTTATTAAATTTGTTCTTTGAGCCTATCACGAAGACTTTTTTTTAAAAAAAAAAAGTATCTTCTGACCACCTGACAATGCACATTTACTTACGATGCAAGGCAAATTTAGAAATTCTATCAGATTCTAAAACGGAAATTATTCCTACTTTCATTACATTTATAATTCTGATGGTGGTTATCTGATGCTCTCTTCTAATGTACACCTTAAAAACAGGCATTCAGTAACTATTTTTAACTGCTAAATATCAGATATAACAGGTAGGCAAATAAATTTCATGATGGAAATTTAGAAACTGTTCTTCTTCTTCTTCCATTTTTTTAAATTTTGAGCTATTATATAAATAACTGAGGTGAAGGAAGAAACTGAAAGTCATCTTTCCATCGTAAATAAGACATAAATATTCTTAAAAGCATTTTATTAATCCTTTTATTTTTTAGTTATTTTGTACCATCATAAAAAAGTGTTACATCTTTGTCAAGGAAATAAATATGTTTTTCAGAAGACATATATGTATGCATAGTAAATATATCTAAAGTACATTAGTATGCATGACACATTTCACAAAGAGAGAGGGGATAAAGTCCTTCATTTACTCGGGTAATTGGTTCCTTGAATATGGCGTGTAATTGGAAACCGTAAAACGCCACTTAAAATAAGAGTTCACTTTACATTCTCAAATATGTATGCCCTTTCCATACTCGAAAACTTTTAACAACAAGTATTTTCGAAACTTATCAGCTTCAAACTATCATTTCCTGAAGTGACTATCATTTATTTCCATAGTTTAATAGTACTTTTCGAAATCCTTTACTAGATGAATCTTCTACAGCTTTGTGTGGCTGTGGATAATAATGTGATTAAAAATATTTGAGTCTGTAGGCAGTATGCTTGAAATATTTTTTCTAGAATATGTTTTAGTGGTGTTGTTTGAAATTTAGGACCACCTACATATTTTAACGGTATATAAATTTGTCTAAGTGCTAGTCATCTTCATAATACGTTTATTCATAACGTCCCTCCAATGGCGACATTATTTATTGTTCTCTTATTAATTATACCACGCTACAAGCAATCATTATACAACAACTAACTTACACAAGCATGCACACACACACGTATATATATATATATATATATATATATATGTGTGTGTGTGTGTGTGTGTGTGTATATATATATATGTGTGTGTGTATATACATAATATATATATATATATATTATGTATATATACACACACAGTATATATCTTTATATTATGTATATATCTTTTTAAATGTTTTAAATTATTCTTTCATAAATTTTCAGTATATATATATATATATAAACAATTAGAAAATTATAACATAAAACAAAAGATAAACAAAAAATATCCAACCCAAAATCAATACCCTTATTAGATAAAAAATTCAAAAAATCATTAAGAAACAAATTAATATTCATGCAAACCAGATAAAAATACTTTTTACATAAAATTTGAAAAATCTAAAAGTTTAAAACCTAAAAACTAAAAATCAAATAAACTATTAAGGAAACAGAAAATTTTTAATGGAAAGCCAAGAGAATGAAAAGCAAAAATTTAGTATAATAGAAACAATGTGATTATTATTGTTCCATATTTTGTGAAGGAAAAATGTGTGTTTCAACCAGTATTATTAATCAAATGAAGGTATAAAGAAGGTAAACATAACAAACATCTTAAATTTAACTGCGAACAACCAAATTACGCATAAAAACTTTTAAAATAGTATGAATCCAATTGAAATTCTAAATAAAAAGAAATGTTATTTACACTAAATATTAATAAAAAAAGCAAGCATTGTAAAACAAAATATAATATAAAAATTACCAAAGATACATTGCCAGAAATAATGAGAATTTTTAAAGACTACAAAAACTACACACACACCACATACACACACACACCACACACACCACACACACACATACACACACACACACCACACACACACATACACACGCACGCACACATACATATATATATAAGATCAGTACCTTGTTGTTAATTTTTTTTTCTTATTTTAATCATTACGTTTCTTAATTATAAAATCATAACCGAGGGGGATTATTAGGATCCTGTAACGAATTTACCCACTTATTCACAGTCCAAAGGTTGTGTGACAGCAACATCTATTGCTTTATAATAATCCTTTGTTTCATTCCTTCCGAAGTTGTTTCCAAAGGTCTTTTGAGGTCCAAAGGTGTCTTTGCATTCTTTTTACAATGTTTTATAAGTATCCATTTGTGTTGCATTTTTTCTTATATTGTAAAATGCTTTTATATAATTCAAACTATGATTATTATCTTAATTAGGTAATCATTTGTATTATAAGATAGTGGTATACACCATCAACAAAATTTTGTATTCGATTTTACTGTGGTTTTTACAATTGGTGGCAAGTTTCTTGACGTATCTGAATTCTTAAGTATTTTATTTTTTTCTTATAAATATTCCCTTCTAGAAATTTAGTTATTTAGGATATTGGTTTATTAACAATATTAATGCACATATTCATTTATACACACACACACACATATATATATATATATATATATAT
>BMAW01106578.1:609-16540 GCA_019974015.1 Nephila pilipes
CACACACACACACACACACACACACACACATATATATATATATACAGAGAGAGAGAGAGAGAGAGATCTAGAAGGTACTTCTACCTCCATTCAGTAGGATGTTCAAACACGATGGATTTTCTTATATCGACTAGAACTTCTTCCCGTCAATTGATTGTAAGTAGTCAGCATTCATGGTTTTCGTTAATAAGAGTGCCATTTACTTCATATCATAAAAGCCATCGCCTGCAATAGAGTTGGTTTTGTTTGATGTGGAAGATGGAATAGCCCACGATGTGTTCTTAAATGAATTATATTTTTGTATCTACACTGCTGGCCACATAAAATGCAACACCCTGAAGGAAGCATGCAAACCATGTGAAATTTACATCATGTGTTTGCGACGATGAGCTATGCAAATCATTAGCATTGCAGCGCAGACGTATATCACGGGCGACCGTAGAGCCACACGCAAGCGCTATATAAGGGGAGAACAGATTGGCGATTTGAAGTACAGCAATTGTTTTTTCGTGTGTTTTTTTTTTACATAAGTTGTTTACCTACGCCTCGTGGAAGACATCAAGCGTTTTTTGATCAAGTTTCTGAATTTGACCGAGGAAGAATAGCAGCCTATAGGGATTGCGGATTATCCTTCAGAGAAATCGGTCAACGTGTTGGACGAAACCAAGTAACTGTGATGCGAATCTGTTATCGCTGGATGCAGGAGGGATCGACGGACCGACGAGGCCAATCGCACCTACCTCGTTGCACCACTGCCCGTGATGACAGGCAGAGTGTGCGCATGGCAGTAATGGATCTCGTAGCCACATCATGAACCATAGCACAACAGATTCAGTCTGCTACGCATAATTCGGTATCCGCTCGTACCATTCGACGCCGTTTGCAGCAGAGTGGAATGTCCTCAAGGCGTCCATTGCTTCGTTTTCCCTTGACTCGAAACCACAGGCGTTTGCGCCACCAATGGTGTGATGAACGGCGGACATGGAGAACGGAATAGAACGACATTGTTTACTGACGAATCCCGTTTCTGCCTACAACATCATGATAGTTGGATTCGAGTTTGGAGACACCGTGGTGAGAGGCTGCTGAACTGCTGCTTTGTGCATCGCCACACTGGTCCTGCACCTAGTATCATGGTTCGGGGTGGTATTGGATTTCATTCCCGCACCCCTTTAGTACGCATTACCGGTACACTGAACAGCCAGCGCTACATCTCTGAGGTGTTGGAGCCCGTGGTCCTCCCATACATTCAGCGCCGGCCATCAGCGATATTCCAATAGGATAATGCGCATCCACACTTGGCATGCAATGTTCAATAGTTCTTCTTTACCGATCTGATTGAATTGCTTCCTTGGCCTGCTAGTTCTCCCAATCTATCGCCAATCGAAAACGTGTGGTCCATGCTTGCACAACGACTGGCCCGGGATACACGACCCGTTGCTACACCAGATCAACTTTGGTAATGTGTAGAAGCCTCATGGATAGCTGTATCCCAAGGATACATCCAAAGCCTCTTTGATTCTATGCCGTTGCATGGGGCAGCGGTTATAGCCAACAATGGCGGCTACATTAGTTACTGATTTTGTCATCCTCCACACTTCACAAGAGGCTGTAATTTTAATCGTTTGATCTTTGTACAACATGTTATCTGCCAAATAAATTTCGCTGCGAAATCTCTGATCCAACTGGGTGTTGCATTTGTGTGGCCAGCAGTGTAAAATAATAGTCGCCATGTGCGACTGTGGCGTCGACGGCGAGACAGGTCCAACCTGGCAGCAATTGTAGAACGCTCCACCGTTCGACAACGTAGTATCAGGGTTTGGGATGCAATTACGTATGGTTCCAGGTAATCTCTAGTTCGTATTGAGTGCACTATGACGGCTCAACGATACGTGGATGATGTGCTGTGGTTGGTGACACTCCCCTATATTCA
The DNA here is from genome assembly GCA_019974015.1 of Nephila pilipes. Classification (NCBI taxonomy): domain Eukaryota; kingdom Metazoa; phylum Arthropoda; class Arachnida; order Araneae; family Nephilidae; genus Nephila; species Nephila pilipes. The sequence continues at coordinate 2,543 of BMAW01106578.1, forward strand.
TGGGCTGCCCATTGGCCTTTTTCAGCAGTATGACGCCCGATCGTACTCTGCTCGTATCAACCATCATACACAGCAAGTCATACAGATACTGTCCTGGCCTCCGTTCTCTCCTGATCTCTCGCCAATTGAACACGGGATATAAATGGATGCCCTGTACAGACTCTTGCATTGACACTTCCAGAAGACGAATTGTGACAAATAATTGACAGAGAATTGAGAACCATTCCTCGAGACATCATCCGTATTCCTATTGACTCTGTACCTTGACGTGTTGCTTCGTGAACCGTCTTCCTCAGTTGTCCAACAACCTACTGAGCTAACTCTGTTCTCGCTCTGCATTATACTTACAATTTCGAAATAAAGATTACTTATTATTCATTGTTGTCTCTCTCTGTCGCGTAATAACTTTCTGGCCAATTGATCTTAGTGTTGTATTTTCAATGCATCGTAGTTTTAATTTTAATGAAGAAAGAGTATGTTTCATTCGACTCAAAAGTATGTAAAATTCAAAATTAATTCAAATAACATCCGTTTTATATTGTTACCACCCAAATCAGAATAAAGCTTTGCTAACACATCGATCAATAACTCCCGAGTCTAAAATTGAAAACAACATTTTTTTTGCAAAATTTTTTTTTATTCATCAACATAACACCTTTTGTTAATCACCTTTTAGAGTGATACAATCGTTCCAACGCTTTTCCAAATCTTCCACCCCCCCACAATTTTTTTTTTCGCAAGAAATCTTTTTTGTTGCGAGTAAATAGCGATAAACAGCTTTCTGAATCATCGACTCGTTGCTCCATCGAAAGCAATCGCGGCACCCACTTGGAAAAAACCTTTTTCACTTCACTTCAAAAAACCTTTTTCCTGGTCCGATCGACTTAAAATTTTGACACGTTTCAAGCAAAGGTTAGTACTCTAGAAAGACCTGGTTACTGGTTTACTACGAGCGCCATCTCTGGGTTAGTCTCGGGAGTTATTGATCGATGTGTTATAGTCCTTTTCTAAACTTTACACACGTTTCATCAAATCAAATAATAATTGTTTTCAATTACATATTACACAACGTCAATAGTTTTGTATTTCAGTAATTTTTAAAGCCCCTAAATTTTAATAAAGAATTATTTCAAAATTTTGGAATTATACAGAATGTATTTACTTATAAAACCTTATAATTATTGAACTAAATTCTATAATATAAATATTGTAAACTTTTTTCATTCATAAAAATTAAATATCAAAAGAAAACCAACATCTATTTCAGTTAAATATCAAGCAATTTTATCAACACAATTATTATTTTAATGGAAGATACTCAACAATTAATTTTCTAACTAGGAATGTATCAAAATCTTTAATACGCGTCATATACTAATCAATATACTGTGCAATATTTTTTTCAAAATTTTCACATTTACAGAATTAAATTTTTAAATAAAATTAACACAAAACTTGGAATAATTCACAGCATAATTCCTCTAATTTATCGTACAATATCTATTGAAATAGAATGATTATAACTTTAGAAAACAAGCAACAAACAATATTATATTTCAAAACCTTTTAAGATTAAATTTTATCAGAAATATTCCTTTTCATTAAAATTTCTCCATTAATTTTCTTAAAGAAATATAGATTCCATTTGCCCATAAAAGCAATTTTTATTTTATTCTATTTTACATGAAAACTGATTCGTTATTTGACAGTTTTTTTTTGATTTTTTTAAAGATGGAGATTATTTAAGTAGATTTAGATCTAGAGTCCATTTGATTAGATCGGTTTTGGATTTTCTTTTACTTGACGATTCCTAAGGTTCACCAGCACTGGATTGGAAATTTTAATTTTAGGCGCGTCATATTAACTATTGGGAAAGTTAGGAGATGTCATCACAGAAAGCTGACACTTTCACAATTTTCTTTAAATTGAATAATTTTCTAAACATAGATATAAATGAAGATTTTAGGACCACTGGATGGTTATGGTAGTATTTTGGAAGTCGCGGTCGGCAAGGATTGCAAAGCCAATTATCTTAACGATTCTTTTAATGGAATTCTCAATTCGTTCAGATGAAAATGCAGTAGTCGTTGAAAACACCGTTGTTAAATAAGAAATCCTTAATTTGGCTATAAGAATCTTTTTCTTCCAAGGACATGGAAGCAATTTAATGCCGACAAAGCAGCGAATGATACTTTCACAAACAGAGCGCTGAGCTATGCGGATTAGATACAGAGAATCAAAGCGAAAGAATAAGGGCTAAAATGCTTGCATTAATTTCTATACCTTGAATCTGGCTTGAATAAAGCAAAGTTTGCCTACATGTCCAACTTTACGAATCGAAAGTGACAGCAGCAGTTAAAAAGTGCTCACTGGGGACTCTGACTCACTTCAGGCATGTTTCGAAATTTAGTTTCGTTATATTTTTTCACAAGGGAAATTTACTGCCAAAATAAAAAAAAAAACTATATCATCATGAACTATATACCTTGCAATACTTTTCGACATCGTCACAATTGACATTGAGATATTTCTCATAGCGTACAATTCGTTAGAAGAAACTACTCTGGAATAATTCGGTACCCGGAGACGTAAGGAATTGTCGAACAGCTGCTCCACCTCAATATTGTTTTGGATGAACCTGAACACGAGTAATACGCAGTACACGCTTGACACCATTAAAGGCCTATCCGCTAATACCATGTCCTGCACTCTAGCAGTATTGTTTTATTCGCGGATATGGAGGATGCATACTTCAATCTTCATCCTCCATACTCTGCCTTCCTTCACTGAACATGCAACACCACTTCGAGTCCATTCGACGAGTATTGACATTGTTTACCACACATGGTCAAAAGACGAAGTTCCACAGACATATTCACACTGAATGGCAGCACGCTATTCCATTTCCGACCACGTTGTCAGATACGTCTCGGGCACACTATGTGCGGCTACGCTCTTTTTTTCCTCACTCTGCGCATGCGTCATTCCTCCTCCACAAGTGCTACTTTCGTATTTGAAGCACCATCGTGTTTAGATCCTTATGGTGGCTTTTTGTTTCATCATTACACCCACATCCACCCACCCATATATATATATGTAATGACGTAACTTAAATTTATATTAGAGTTTCTTATAATAATAGTTAAAGTTTCTAATTTTTCCCATTCTTTCACTTTAGAGTAAAGCTTTCATCCTTATTTCCTGATACCGTTCCTTTTTAAATTAATTTATGTAGGATTTTCCAGCTAATTATTAAGCAATTAATTTTATTTTCCAATTTACTGTGAAACCAGTTCCTCCGATACTCAATAGATGTAACCATGAATCAGAGTCATGTGATAAGCTCATGTAGCGCCACCTATCCCAGAACAAAACTGAGTGACACTCGTTTTCACTCTCTCTTCTCTCTCTTTCCTCCACCTTTTCCGCTTCTCTTCTCCTTCGCTACTCGCGCCGGAAGTAAACTTCAAACGCACGAGCGCGTTCCAGAGCCCATCGCCAATATGGATTAAATGAGGCAGCCATGTATCCGTCTCGGAAGAACTGTTTACTACCTGTATATATATCATAGTGTAAATACTTTTCACTCTTCATCATCTCTCCTAATAAACAAGTAAAGCTACTGCAAGCTTTATCCTTGAATATCATCAACAACATTACATGGAATCCGAAATTACCTCCTTAGACAACCAGCCCTATGTGTAAGAGCAAACCATCGTAGATTCGGGATTAACAATCTCCATCACCCCACTGTCTACAAAATTTATGGCGGCTCCAGCTGGGATTCCTTCAAAATGTATGAATGATCGGACCGGGATTGCGTCAAAATTAAAGGGAGAGAATTACAAGAAGAAAAGAAAAATTAAATGGTCGCCCTGAGATCAACAAAATTTCCCAGATGCTAAGGCCGACAAATGCCTTTACAGAAAGAATAGCCAATGACCAGCGACAACAGATCCGCCTCTACAGCAAGAATAGCCAGTGTCCAGCGACGACATAACTTCTGAAACAAGAATAACCAGTGTCCAGTAACAACGTATGCCTCTACTGCAAAAATAGTCAGTGTACAGCGATAACGGATCTACTACAAAGAAAATGTGTGCCTCATCCATTTCCACGATTAGTTTTCTACTACGACGAGTGTGTCCCACCAACAAGTAGAACCTCAGTTTTTCTATCATCAAATGCTTTTTCACATCAAGTTATTTATTTGTGCTAGTGATAATCTAAATGTGTGTTTAGTTTAAGCTCTTTATAAAGGCCGTCGATTCATGAAAGAGCGCTGTTTTAAAATAAATAAATAAATCAAGCTTATATTAATGTGCAAGTTTCACCGCAAGTTTCCAGGTTCTGTAAAACATTTATTTTTTCGGACGATCGTCTAATTCCAATGAAGTGCCATCATGTAATGTTTTTTTTTAATTATGAAAAGAAATATCTGAAGGAAAAGTAAATTAAACGTGTTATTTTCTAAGTGCATTTTTATATATATATATATTTTGAAATAGTCATCTTAAGTTCAAAATCTAGGAGTGTCTTTTTTTTTATTATTATTGTGTGTGTGAATTGATATGCCATGATATCAAATCAGTTAGCGTTCTCACGCCAGAAATGTATAAATGCATAAGTAATTAGATTTCAAATCACAGTTAACGTAAACATTAATCCTTCCCAGGCAATTGTGTATAACATTTTCCCCTTTCCCATGAGATAATATCCATGTAGCCAAAACAAATGTCTGCTGTTTCATTTCACTCTCTCAATGATTGATATTTTATTACTTTTAAAAAATAGGTTTGGCAGATTCTTGAATTCTAAATTAAGCGAATTGAAAAATAGATGATTTTGTTTTTTTATTCTATGATTATTTCACTATATGTCTGAATATTTTTTTGGTTCTAATTGAATTACTTTATATTCTTTCACAATGTTTAGTTTTAGTTCTGTGGAAAATTTTAACAAAGGGATTTCAGATTGATGTGATAAATTATTCATTTTTTAAAAAAAGGTGTACTTTAACAAATTATATTGCAATATTATTTATATTATTTTCACAATTTTTTTCAAATATCCTTGCATTAATTATTGTGTTCGATATTATATTTTGATACACGTACATTTATTTAATCGAATTAATTAAACGATACTCACCATAATAAGCGTGTGTCATTTTAAAATCTCTTTTGTTGTTATTACGCAAAAACGATTAGAGCATAAATTTTGAAATTGATTGATTCTATTTAATTGTTTCTATTTAAAATTTCTCATATTAATTTTAAAATGTCATACCTCACTAAAGGACGTCGGGAAGATATATTTATCCTAGCGGAAGAATTAGATCTGAAGCCTGATTCTTCAATGACATTTAAGAAACTAAGGGACTTAATCACTAAAGATACTGAATATGATGAGGAATTCACTAAAAATTTGTCTACGAGTATAATAGAGTAACGAAAAGAAAAAGAAGAAACATTGCGCCTTGAAACACTACGAAAACAAGAATTTGAAGAAAAGTTGCGTCTAGAAACCCTTGCTATAGAAGAGAAACAACGACAAGATCAACATGAAATTGAGCTAGAGCGATTAAAATTAGAAAATCAACTCAAATTATACTCAACGGTTGACGAAACCGACAATTCGAAATTACAAGGCAAGAAAATATCTTAATTTCTCCATAAATATGAAGTTAAAGAAAATATTAGCTTATATTTAGTCTTATTCGAACGTCAAGTGCAACGATTAACAATTTCAAAAGAACATTGGGTTTCATATCTTTTAGGACTCTTACCGTTCGAAATTTCACACATCATCGCACGTGAACCAGAGGAGAAAGCAAACGACTACGACCACGTAAAAGAACTTCTGCTAAAAATATTTAAATTAACACCAGAAAAGTTTCGCCAGTTATTTACAACGCATCAAAAAGTTTATAGCCACACTTGGAACGATTTTTATCACGAACTTGCAACATATTTTGATGGGTGGACATCAGGGTTAAAAATCGAATCTTTTGAAGAATTAAGGAAACTGATCATCTCAGATCAAATGAAACCAGGATGAAGGATGAACCAGTTTATCAATCGCCACGCCGAGTAGCATTTACGAAAAGAGAAGTAAATAAACAGATAGAAGAATGGCTCAACGAAGGCATCATATGCCCAAGCTCATCAGAATACGCCAGTCCAGGCTTACATATTTACAAATATAGAAGAAGAACAGAGTTACAAAGCAAAGATGCTACGAAGAATACGGAAGAAGTACAATCCAAGAATTGGAAGATTTACAAGAAGAAGAAGAAGAAAAAAAAAAATATCTGCGGAGGTGATACAGCTCCACAATACAAAAACGGATAGAATAAAACATAGTTATTATTTGGTGAAGTTCGATTGATTTAATTTCATGCTATATTATTTTCTTTTTATGTACTAGATATTATCTTGTGTTATTTACATTTTTTTTATATATGCTTATTTACATTTTATGCTGCTTTATATCAGAATTTTTATCATTCCTATATTGTGAAGTGATAAGAAAAAACTGACAACATATTTTGCTCCATGCAGAATATTGAAAGGTTTTGAAATTCACCTATTACTACTATTGTGTTATTAGTTATTTTGAAAAGCATAAAGTATAATTAGTGAAATCTTGGAAATTCCAGTATAGCTGGAGGCCAGCTCTATTTGGAGGGGTTGAACTCTGTAGGATTTTCCAGCTAATTATTAAGCAATTAATTTTATTTTCCAATTTACTGGGAAACCAGTTCCTTCGATACTCAATAGATGTCGCCACGAATCAGACTCATGTGATAAGCTCATGTAGCGCCACCTAACCCAGAACAAAACTGAGTGACACTCGTTTTCACTCTCTCTTCTCTCTCTTTCCTCCACTTTTTCCCCTTCTCTTCTCCTTCGCTACCCGCGCCGGAAGTGAACTTCAAACGCACGAGCGCGTTCCAGAGCCCATCACCAATATGGATTAAATGAGGCAGCCATGTATCCGTCTCGGAAGAACTTTTTACTACCTGTATATATATTATAGTGTAAATACTTTTCACTCTTCATCATCTCTCCTAATAAACAAGTAAAGCTACTGCAAGCTTTATCCTTGAATATCATCAACAACATTACATGGAATCCGAAATTACCTCCTTAGACAACCAGCCCTATGTGTAAGAGCAAACCATCGTAGATTCGGGATGAACAATCTCCATCACCCCACTGTCTACATTTATGTAATCACGCGTTCTTAAAAATTCGCTGATAATGCAGTTATCACGGCTGCAGTCCTGTAGGGATGATCTCTAATAGACTTTCTGTCTGCAACTAAAATTCTCTGGAAGTCCCTCCACTTATCACACGTGATGTGGTATGAAAATCGCTACCATAAAACACCAAGTGAGAGAAAATTCTCTCTCTTCTGACCTCTAACGCTCTTCTGATTTTTTGTATTGCTTAAATAAGGGTGGAGTTGTTTCTCTAGCCTTGTGGAAATCCTGTCTCTCTCTCTCAGCTACAATAAAATAATAATTAAACTTGAACTTCGCAACGACTGGTTTGGATTTTAAGAAAACACAATTTAAAAGAAAGGCATACATTTTAATAGACCTTTTACCTAACTTAGGCTTACCTAAAGGAGGATTACCTAAGTTTTGAAATATTTAGATTTAATTATAGGAGAAAGAGAAAGAGAGAGAAACCGCAGAGTAAGTTTCCTTTTCTTCATCTCCGTTGAGAGATACCCACTTGAATGCCACTAGCAGAAATCCACAGCATGGTCATCGTCTCTGGGATTACATGATCGGTGCCGATGCAAGGGCCTCTACAAGTCCGAAAGCGACCACGAGCTTTGGTGATGGAACAATAGAATCAGCCTGACCATATTACGTTTTCAAGAAATTCTATGAAACACTTTTGTGTGCAAAGTTAAACTACAAAAAAAATAATAATAATCCCCATGAAACCTCTGAATGCTGCTTGAATTGTTCAAAAATTTACAGATAGCTCTCCAATCTCCAAATTTACTCTGCCATGTCCGAAGAAGCATTAGAGAGAGAGGGGGGGAGGTTCTTTTTATGTGCACATCAAATGAATAAATATTTTTCCACACTTGAAATTCCATTCGTCTCCGAACAATATCATAAAATGTAAGCATCTTTCTGTTCTGCTATGTTCGGAAAAAACGAAAGACTTTCTCTTCAAATTCTCGCCAAGCGACACATATGTGACCACAAGAAAAAAGAGCTCTTCTTTTTCATCCTGGAATATTTTCAAATTATTGCATCTTCTATCAAGTTACTTTAGGATCTGAACTATAATATCTGAGGTAAAATGGACATTTATTAAATTGGATACTCATTTTAAATTATCATCAAAATACTGATGTTGAGTAAGTGATGCAAAATATTATTTTTCCATTTCATGAAATATGTTTATATAAATACCAAATTCTGATGCTTGGGGAAATTTCTTTTAATTAGTTCTGATTTAAAATGAATATTAACAGTGTTTTGAAGTGAGTATATGCCACTGAAATTAATTTAAGAATTATTAAAGTTTTTTTGAAAAATTTGTGTCAATTATTTTATGAAGTATTATTATATATTTGTTAAATATTTTGCAAATTGGTGTATTCTTTGAACATGAACTATTGACTCCCAGAACGATAAAATGAAAAATGAACTTCTTATTATTTCTTTTGATGCTAACAATGGGGGGAAAATGGAATTAGGGTTAAACCATTTTAATCAGGCATGTAATAATAATAATAGAAATGGAGCCTGAAAGCTCAAAAAATATTTCAAACTTTTGAAGGACTCAGCATTAACTCAAATATATTAATTCAAACTTATATATCTCTATCTTAAAAGGATCTTTGTTGAGCTCTAACTGAATATTTTGCTAAGCTCAGTGTAATTAGCTTTAGTGATTTGTCCCTACCTAAGTATAAGCCGAATGAAACACTATTATAATATTTTCAAAAGTAATTAAGTTGTGGGAGAAAATATATGACCTTTCATCTCATTAATTTTAGAAGGTTTAGCAGATGGGTTGCTTACCCATTTAAAACAATTAATAATAATCAATGCTCCTAACTCCCCATCAGAATAGCTCGCAGTGGTGACTAAACTTTTCAAAATGCAGGAATCTACTGTTGTATCAAGTAGAGTCAGAAGCAATGAACCCATGGTTAAAAGTAGACCGAATCATCACAATAGACCACCTGCTCATTTTATGTCCAGGCAAATTACATCATTTATACCTCGGCCACCAAACTATTTCAGGCCTAATTTCCAAAATTACCCGAGGCTACTTACAAACAATTTCATTAATCCTCGTCCACATTTCGGCAAAAGACTAAATCATAGCTCTCATTTTCAGTAGGGATTGATACCTTTTCCTTATATAAACTGTACAAGACGAGACATTTTTAATGCTTATCATTAGTCACAAACATGTCCTTTGAGACAACCTATTTTTTTAAATAACTTACCCATGTCTAACTCTGTTTTCCAGTGCAAAGGAAACTCTGTTAGTCCTGAACAAAATTTAAAGGAAAATCAAAACACCTCTACTGAGGCTCATGGCCCAGTACAATGACAATTACAAGTGTGCTAACACCTCTCAACCAAATCACATACTTTAACAATCCTAAAAATAATAATACTAACCAATCCCAGCTAACTTGGGATATTTACCCATTTCACGTGACAATGTCAATGTTGTTATTGACACAAGATCCACTCTCTCACTTATTTCTGCAGATATTGTCAACAAACTTCAAATAAAGAGAAAGATAAACATAAACTTACTTTTGTGACCACTGAAAGTTTATTTGATTTTCAAATTTTACTTTTTCGCTCTAAAAATGCACCAGAAATATTTAAACGTACAATTCGCTATATTCTAAGCAAACATAAATTTTCAAAATTTGCATGTCACTATTTTGATGACATAGTGGCATTTTCTTACTCTTTACTTATAATATTGACTATGAGTACCTAAAACAAGTTTTTAACATATGTCAAGCAGGAAATATTAAATTGAAATTTTCAAAATGTGTTTTTGTATAAGACAAAATTAATTTTCTGGGTTATGAGGTCAGAGAAGAATGCGTCTCTCCAGATAATCATAATACTGAAAACATCAGAAGATTATAACCTCCAAGAAATGTAAAACAACTTCAAGGCTTTCTAGGTTCTGTAAATGTTTTCAGTAAGTTTTTTGATTCTTATGCTAAAATTAGAGAAACTTTAAGCAATCATCTTAAAAAAGATTATTTATGGGTATGGACAGAGCAATGTCAAAATCTTTTGAATTGTTAAAAACTAAATTAATAAAAAACCTGTTTTGCAATTACATAATCCTAAAATACCTTTTTCATATGTTTTGTGATGCTTCGCAAATAGCCATTGGAGCTGTGTTAAAACAAACTGATAGTTCTGGTAGATTACATTCTGTATCATATCACTCTAAGAATTTAAGAAAATATGAATAAAATGATTGTATAACTGAATTGGAGTGTTTGGTTACAGTAGATATCCTTGACAAATTTTATTATTATTTACATGGGGAAAAAATTCATAATTCATATAGATCATGCTACCCTTGTTTGGTTAAAAATGTAAAAAAAATTTAAGGGTCGATTATTTAGATGGTCTTTAAAACTAGGCATGTTTGATTATGAAGTTAAATACTTAAAAAGGGACAGCTAATGTTGAAGCTGATATGTTATCAAACAACATACAGCCCAATATATCCAGCACACTGTGCATTTACTTGAACTAGATGAGATAAAACGTTTTCAAAAATGAGGTAATTTATATAATTCAAAAGATAAAAAAATGATGATATACTTGTTCTGAAAAAGAAAACTTAGTTAAAATAGTTGTACCTTTTTCTCTCCGGAGAAAGATTTTGCAAAATGCTCGTGAACAATTTGGACATCCAGGAACTCAAAAAAATGATTAACTTAATTACTCTCCAATATTATTGGCCTCATATTAATCAAGATACTTCAGCTCTTGTCAAACGTTATCACATTTGTCAAATTAATAAAATTAAAAGGTAAAAGAAATTTGGTCTTTAGCAGACTATCCCCCCCTCCCACGGATCAACCTTTTGAATGTCTTTTTGTTATTATAATTCGACAAAAAATGTCACAGATTTAATTATTATAATTCGACAAAAAATGTCACAGATTTAATTATTATAATTCGACAAAAAATGTCTTCATATTGTAATTAATCATGCAGAAAAATATTTTTGGACTTTTCCATCCAAAAATAAAAATTCTGAAACTTATATTACTTTTCTAAACTATATGTTTCAAATTGAAAGACCATCTAAATTGCTTACTAATAAACAAAGTATTGTAACTAAATTAAAATGTAAAGTTTATTCCTCCACCTACTAAAATTCCCTGGACTAAACTTTTGGAAAAAGTAATAAATGAATACAATTTAACACCACAATCTTTTACAAAATTTCCTCCTCCATATTTGTTATGTGGCCCTTTACCAAATAATCCTCCATTAACTCAAAACCAAGTTTACCCTCCAGCAGAAGAAGCAAGAGCTTTGGCTAAAAGCAATACTATCAATTATCATGATAAAAATAAAATTAGATATGATGCTCGTTTCATAGATTCTCCTCTTCAACCGGGTGACAATGTGATGTATGAAGAATTTAATTATCTAAATCGTAGAAAATTATCCCCAGTCTTTTCAGGACCATTTGAGGTTATAAGTATACTTTCTGATGTAAATTATGTAATAACTAAACCAAGTGCTTATAACAAGGAAATCTACTAATATTGTTTATGTTTCAAAGTTAAGATGATATTATCCTCCAGAAGAATTAAAATTAAGTCATGAATGAACAGTACTTTAACGCATATGATAATAATAAAAATAATAAATAAATAAATATTAATGTATATATATATATATATATATATATATGCAGATTTCTATCTATTTGTTATTTTATCTCATGTTCACTTACTGTTTTCACAGGAGTTTTTTGGTGTTGGGATTGCTATCACAAGATAGAAAATTTCAGTATCCGTGCAGAAGCATGAGGGTTTACCCCGAGAACTAGGGTTAAGTACTCAACTTGTCCCTAATCTGGCTGGTCCCGTCTGAAGGCCACTGGTAGAAGCATGAGGCACTTAACTGAATTACAAATTTCTGCGAAATTAATACTAACCATATAGTGTTTTCGAGCTTAGGTACCAGTCTCACAATAATTTCCTTTTTCTCATGGTTTCTATCCAATTGATGGGGAGCATGAGTGAAAAAGAAAAGCGATCTTCTTAAATTTGGCCTTGTCCAAAAGAATATCTTGTGTTCTCTATACCACTATAGTTTTTACTGTGGTCCACATACCACAAGTTACATTTTCTGTTGTTTAATTACAGCCACAAATAAAACAAACATTTACATTCATATATTTTTTTTCCATATAGAGTGTGTTTACAAAAGTATTTTTTTCTTATATAGGTGTTCATGAAATTTGAATGTTTTTATTTTGTGTTAAGCCACATGAATGCGGGTACACTGATAATTGTTATTAAATAAATTACATTACTTTTTTTAAATTTTTTATGTATTTTATCTATTTGAATATTTGATGGACTGTATAAACACTGGTATACATTCATATTTAGTATTAGACTTTTGCTTTGTGGACTGAAACCATCAACTTAAAATAGTTGTATTATCTGAATTTATGGTGTTTGTAATATTTTACATTGTTCATGCTCCATATAATTCTTAGTAACATAATTTTGGTTACCTTATATATGATTATTTGGAGAGATATTTTTCTGTGGTAACATTTCAATCTGTCGAAGTTTACGTTTCGTATTCACATGTATTTTTTAAATTTTTTTTATTCCTTCATTGGAATTATTTATGCCTGTAAAAGTGAAGGGATATTTAGGGATCACTCTTTTCAAGTTGAAATTTCTGAGTATAATTCTTAATCTAAAATTTAATGGTTTTTATTAGACACTCCGACAAAATACTGTTGAGTGTTGGAGCCAAACGCACAACCGAGTCTTGCGCGCGCGCGCGGGGGGGGGTAATTTGTAATGATTTAACTTCAATTTATGTTTCTCTTTATAATACTTTAAATTCCTAATTTTTACTAATTTTTCCCATTCTTTCATTTGAAGCGTTCATTCTTATTTCCTGAAGGAATCATCCCTACTAGACTCTCTGTCTGCAACTGAAATCCCCTGGAAGTCCCTCTACTCGTCACACGTGATATAGTGTGAAAATCCTAACTATGAAACACCAAGTGAGAGAAAATTCTCTCTCTTCTGATCTCTTATGCGCTTTTGAAGTATTGTACTGTTTATCAACCAACCGATTTGTGTTTGCTGCCGTGTGGAAATGCTTTCCCTCTCTCTCTTTCTCAGGTACAATAAAATAATAATTAAACTTGAACTTGGCTACGACTGGTTTGAAATTTAACTAAACAGTAATTTTAAAAGAAAGGCGTACACACACACACACACACACACACACACACATACATATACATACTGAAAATTTATGAAAGAATAATTTAAAATATTTAAAAAGACAAAAATCCAGAAAGAAATGTAAAAATGAAAGAAAAAATAAACGAAAATATGAACCAAGCAAGTCAAAAAGCAATTTCGGGCTGAGGACCGAATAAGCGGGGTTAAATTAGTTTAATGGTACCAACCTTCCCCCTTTGCGACTTGGTAGGGTGAATTAGGAAATCCAAATTACAAAAGAGTTCAATGATTAAAAGATGCAAAAAAATTCAGCGATAAAACCCATAAAAATAAATTCTATAATTCTTGGTAAGCTGAATTGGGAAATCTAAATTACAAAAGAGTTCAATGATTAAGCGATGCAAAAAGGTTCAGCGATAAAATCTACAAAAATTAAATTTATAATTCTAAAAATTATCAACAAATCAAAATATAAAAATTACTTACAAAAATTCAAAGAAATGAAGA
>BMAW01106579.1:0-19298 GCA_019974015.1 Nephila pilipes
TTGTGTACTTCGTTCAGTTGCTATGGACCACTTAAATCAAAGGCTTAAATGATGGCGTGGAAGACAAGAAAATGATACAGGCTCAGGAGACATACTCGTCGTCATCGCGGGTTAAGTTATGAGATCTGTTGCCTATGGTCCATGCGTTATTCTATTTCGAAATCTCTTTAAACAATTTTGGATGATGATGGACGATGGTTGTGGATGATGTAAAACCTTTCGAGAAAAGGGGTAACCAGAAAAATACAATGTACATTGGCAAAAGTACTACAATAATCTATCCACTAGGTCAGGATGGCGAACGAATGGCACGCGTGCCACTGATGGCACTCGACACAATATTTTGGGCACGCCACCGATCACAAAGTTTACTTTGAAGCATATTACGGAAGAACGAGAGTGATCCTACGCTACAGGTATTTCGCTTAATTCAAATCTTATCGACGAGAAAAGAAATCAAAAACTTCGAAATGGCGAGATGATAAATTTCACTTTCACATTTTAATAAATCATACACACGCATAATACTTATCAAGAATTTACATTCTGTAACCTTTTCGTTACAAGCATCGTTATTACAAAACTTTCGACTGCACACTCCAACAGAAACAAAAAAAAAAAAAGTTTTCCTCTCCCCGTCTTTCGGAGCCACAGCGCCTCAAAATCAAAGTTTCATAACACGGAGTGTTCAGGCGAGGATCATCGGGCAGAAAGCGCACTCGTTTGATCGTGGATTACAATGATTGCTAATGACCCAGTTGTTTTATTTAGAATAACGCAATAGTCAATTTCGTTGACTGCTTGTATTTTAAAGTTTTTATTCGTTTTTTTATTATGATTTTAATTGTTAATATATGACTAGATTCTAAAAAAAAACAAAGTGCAAGATAATAAGTGCATCAGAGAATTTCAAACTTGGTGTGGACTCAAAAAATATGGCATGATTAGTAAAGTTGATAATGCGGTGTGTGCTTTAAAGAACAGTGATATATAACAGAACATCGTATGTAACTGGCATTTTGAAACCGTCACAAATTCGTTAGTCAAAAGGCGAACCAAGAGCAAAAGAAAGAGGTGTTAAAAACTGAAAGACGAAAATAAACAGTCGATGTCTATGACAAAATATGTTGGCAAGAAATTGTCACGAGCGCGGCAAGTTACTCGGCTGCGAATGCTCATTGTATAATGTAAACCGTTTTAAGAGGAGAGTTTTTGAAGGAAGCCACAGTTAGCATGAGCACCCTCACTTTTGATGATTTCAATAATAATGATAAAATAATTCAGCGCATCAAAAGATACTCCTCTATCTAGAAACACAATAAAAAGAATCTTAAAACTGGCGGAAAAGTATCAGATCAACAAAAATTTGGCCATTAACTCCTCTCGGCACATATCGCTCTTGATGAAACTACTGACGTCACCTAAATCTGCACGTTTAGCTGTATTTGCCTCGATGTTAAGTCGAAACTGACATTAAGGAAAAAATTAGTGCATTAACATCGTTGTAACAACTACAGACAAAGATATTTGCACAACTGTTAAAATCCTTGCTGAGAAAAGAAATTGATTTGAAAAAATTGTTTCTGTAACAACTGGTGATGCTCCAAGTATGGTGGGCAAAATGGTTTCATAGTTTATTTCAAATGAGACGTAGGACATTCGATTCTTAAAATCCTGCATCATTCACCGACAAGCCTTTGCCATGCTAAAAAGTGGTTTAACATCTCTTGATATAATGATAGTCACAAAAATATTCAATCTCATTTTCATCCGCGGAAGCTTTAAATAACCGAAGTTTGATGCTTTTGTTAAATGAAGTCACACTTGGAGTAATGGCTTACTGATGTATAATAATGTTCGATGGTTGAGCAGGTAAGACATGCCTCAAGATTTGTTGATTGCTTGGAAGAAATCAGACTGTTTCACCGCAAATGAGGAAATTGAACTATACTACAGTTGTTGGGTGTTGCAGCTTTCAAAATTGATGTTTTCTTACAGACATATGCAACATTTTATTCGACTAAGCAGTGAAGCTTCAAAAGGCACAAATAAAACAATTCGTCATGATAGATCTCATTCGCGCTTTTGACAGCACTGAACTGCATGTTTTTTTCAGGGTTGATATTGCAGAAGCTTCTATTCTTTTCCAAACTAAAAAATATCAATTTAGATATACATGGAACCAAGAGAAAAGCAGTCATTGAAGAATTTATTTCATAATTGATTCTTCAATCAACTTGAATTTTCAGCGAGATTTTCTCAGTTCAAGGGAATTATCGGAAACACTCAAGTTTATGATGTACCTGATGTGACTTCTTTCTGATAAAGCTGAGAACTTGTCCCAATTCGATTGGTTGGAAATTGAAAATTTCAAATGCAGCTGATTGATTTCCTCAATATGGATTCAAAAGTTAATTGAAACAAGAAAAAGAAGTTGGAATTAATTGAAACTGAAAGATTGACAAACAATATAAACAAAACCAGCAACAAAATTTTTGGAAACATGGAGTTCGTTATTTATTTTGAACATTTTGAAGAAGCTGGCTCGTGCTTTTATATATTTTCATCTACCTATGCTGCAGCAGGTCAATTTTTTTAGAGATAGAACATTAAAGACTCTTGAAACCGTTTGATGAATGATTCCAGTTCAGCATACGTTCTGCTAAAGTAACATCTTACAACTAATATAAGTTCCTTTGTTATCTAATCTGCAACCAACAGAAGTCGTATGTTATTGTAATTTAGTTACGTATAATTGAGAGACATTACAAAATGTGTTTTTGTAAGTAAATAAAGAGTTTTGAGTTGATAGTACTTAGTATTATTAGTACTGTAATCACGATGTCAAAATTATTTGACGGCACATCTATGACCTCATTAAATATTTTGTTTAAAAAAATGGCACGTTGATACATAAGGTTCACATACACCTACTATAGATAATCTAATCAGGAAAAAATTAAAACAAACACTTGCCTGCCTAATAGTTCTTAGTTTTATCAGGCATTACAAAACAGAATCAAAATATGTTACTGTAAAAGAAAATGCAGATACAAAATCATTGTAAATCCTCTGATATATTAGAAGTTCTCTTTCCCGTAAAGAAAACTATCTTCCTTTTTTTTATGAAAGGAATGCTAGCTACTATTCCCAAAGTAATAAAAAAAAAAAAAAAAAAGGCGAAATCAAGTTATTCTCTCATAGGTTGGTCCATATTATCAATTCCTCTGTTCGAGGTCCTCTCGTAAAGTTTTACAATTTTACATAGATTTAAGTCACTGGCAATTGTAACTACAATAGTGAATCAAAACTATAAGAAAAAGAGGAAAATCAGGCAACTTATAAATGGAACTATTTTTACCTTAGCACTAATAGAAGATAAAATTAAAATACTTACATAAAGAAATTAAAAGAGATGTCTTATATAATAGTACACGAAAACATTGGCAATATAACTAAACAAATAGATAAGTAATCCCATTTGAAATAAAGAAAGAAACGCTAATTTTGAAAAATTATACTATTTTACGTTACTTCCTCAACCAATCTCGTAAAATGTTTTGATCATTGTTAAAAAATATGGCGTTATTAGCTTCAGAATATACTTACAATTTCCATCAACTAAAACTGGACCATTTTTAAAAGGGTCTGTATGGGACCTTAGGAACTATCATAAGAAAAAATCTTGTAAAGATTCGTTTCTTCTGCTTCGAACAACAGCCGATGTAATGAAATAGAAAAACTAAAATAATAAAATTAATCAAAGAAAGAATTATGAAAAAAAAAAGAATGCATGGAAAGGCTTTTAAAGGGTATATGACCATAATTTCTTCATATAACAGACAGCAACTTTAAGGTGAACGTGAACTCAAGCATCATCCGGATTCAAAAGGGTATTGATCACAAATACCACAATAAGGTATTTACTCATAAAATCATAATGATAATGATATCAGAAAAGAAACGCAAATGTTTAAATCTAAGCAGGATGTACTTCAGTTATAAGTGAACTGATCCAAAGAGAATGAAGAGACCAATGGAACGAAAAGGTTCTTTCAAATAGAAGCGTAAAAAGCTGTTTTTTATCATCACAGAGTTTTAAATGATATCTCCGAATCATTGGCCTGGCATTCTTTTCTTCTTGAGTTTTTTGAACCTAAATTTTCCTGCAACTAAGTTTTTTGACTCCCATGGTTGACAGCTGCCTCAATATCTACATTCAAAAGTGAAATTTGTTTTACTTTGAATAAAATATTTGACAACTTTTATTCAAATAAATGTATACATTTGTTTATAAAATATAGATAAATCTGTTTCGCTAATTTTCCAACTCTATTCTGAATCCTTGTACTGGTTAGGTTGACAAAGGAATTCTGCATAAGTGGTTATGTCGTCCCAGTGATAATACAGTGAACTTCTCTGACACGGCGAAACCAATTACTGAACAGAAGTCTCATGCTAGAGCACAATAGGAGGAACTGCGTTTGACCAGTGAAATGATCTGAAAAGCATTTTAGAGCACCATAGGAAAAACTGATATCTCCTACAAAATATCAAAGGAATTTGAGATTAATTAAGTAAACTCGAAATCATCACTCCGAAGAGATATGTACATGATGACCAGGATGTTGCCCCAGATTCACTCAGAATGCGAATAAATATGGCGATAATTTGTGCAACAAAATGCATCAAAAAAAAGTTTTTTAAGAAAAATTTATGAAGTTTCCTGAAATAATGAATTGCAATATGTACTCAGTATCATTTGAAATAAATTCATTACTCTGAAAATTTCATTAAGTTGTATATAAAATTTCAGCCATTTTAAGATTTTTTGCTTATTTTAAAGTAAATAAAAATTTCAATGAAGATTCAGTTTTAAAAAGGTTTAAAAATATTTCATTTTAGTAACACTAGCAAGATTTGACCGTCAATCAGATCTGATTAATGAAAAAATTCTGATATTTTAACACTCTTGATTATTTTTCTTACTTTTCGAAAGATCTCAGGTTGTCTGGTTTGACTCTAGAACACAGGACAATAATTGTCCATCGTGAAGGAACTATCACATCTATATCAGACCGACTTTAATTGTACATACTTATACCTATAAGCTTAGAGATGTGATCAAGGCATAGCAGTCAAATTAACAATTTTGCTCTTATAAATGAAATAGCGAATCTTTGGAATCATGAGGATACTGCGAGAAATCTTTGAGATGGTTCCGTCAAATTCTTACTTCCAGCGACGATTGTTATATAATTTCTTGCACGAGCGCGCAGTACTTTGTTAGCGTGAAAGCTTTGTGGCTATTTAGCTATAATTGATAAAGTAACGGGTAATAAGGTCCCGTGCCTGACCCACACTAGATGGCGCTACTTATCAAATCTAACCGCTTTTTTAGTTACCCTAAACCCTCAAAGATGCGTGCATAAATTTGACGCTTCAGGTCATTAGGTGTAGAATTATAGCATTTTGAGGTGAAGCAACTTTTTGTTATTCGAAAAATGGATAAAAGAATTTCGCGTGTTGTAAATCATTGCTTTTGAAGGAAAAAATACAGTTGAACCAAAAAAGCTGATGCCAGTTTGCCGGACACTGCCTCTCAGGAGAAACCAACCATCAGAGTTGGGTATGCTGAATAGACCTTTAAGGTAGAAATGAGAGGCACGGTGGATTGGACCCAAAAGAGTTATTACCGCGAAAACATTTAAAAATCCACAAAATCGATTTTTGAATGACCGTAAATTGATGGTGAATGAAAATAAGCGTACATCTAAAATATCAACTGAACGTTATTCATCACTGTCATTCACGAATATTTGAGGTATGAAGCTCATGTAAAGGTGGGTGCCGCTGCATTTACAAAAACTAAGGTTGATGATTCGAACGCAGTGTTTGAAGATGATCAAGCGTATAGCGCTTGAGTTTTCGTCGATATGTGACAATGTGATGAAACTAAGGCTCCATCCTTCATGCTCAGAAGTCAGATCGACAGTCATCAAGTGGGACTGCGTAACCGCTCAGGCGTGGAGAAAACGCAACCAGTCGGCTACGGAGTTGTAGCGTCTATATTTTGGGAGTGCGATGGAATAATTTTCATTGACTACCTGTGAAAAGGAAGGACCATCAACGCGACAATTATTACATAGCGTTATTGGACCTGTGTAAGAAGGACAAAATCCTGAAAAACGGCTGCATTTGAAAAAAAAAAGTGAGCACTTCACCAAGACAATGCACCATATTACAAGTCGAGGAAAGAACGATGGCAAAATCACTGAATTGGGACTTGAATTGCTCCTCATCCGCCGTATTCTCCAGTTGGCCCAGCACTATTCTCTGTTCTCCAGATCTAAGAGAAGATGCTCGCTGGGAAGGAAATTCCTTGATCAAGTGAAGAGTGATCCATGCATGGCCTTCAATTTTGAAGAAGCAAAATAAAGACAAATCACTTGCCACAAAAATGGTATCCAAGCAAAGTTGGAGGGTCGCTATAATCAGATTATCACCCTTTGAAGGGATTTGTTGAATAAGAAAAAACTAATTTTGCCCAAAAAATGTGTTTTACTATGGTAGGCCGGGGACTTTTCAATTGACCTGTTACACGCCGATTTTCAATTGCAGTACGTGCGGTGGCCCCTCGGGCAGATCGATTGAATTCAAAAATTCTGTTGGATAAATCACCGTTTCATCTGCTTCAACAACAGTGTCGACGAATTTGTATGTGACTGCCTCAATTTGAATATTAGTCTCAATAATATTGTTAAATTCGTAAACATCTTTATACTCGGCAGCAAGAAAGCTCGTTCACTTAGCCAATCGTGATTCTTATAATTGGCTCCAATATTGGAAAATACTTTTTAAACCAATTCTTCTTTTGACATCACTAAATCACAAACGTTATGAGGCAATGAAATTCATCCTAAGGTCAGATCAACTCACACCTTTCTGTCCCTAATTCCAGCAATTGGTATGAGAATATCTCAGCTGGTCGATCGTGTTTTCATGAGAAACGCATATTTGTGGTTAATTTCAAAGTCTTTTCATGTCGAAATGAAGTAGAGTATTTCAATCAAACATTTATTTCTATCCTTGCTGTCGATTGAGGAATTACCTGCAATGTTTTTCTGAAACCTCCTGCAGGCAATATTAATGCGTTCTCAAATGGTCTAATGTTTCCACGTAAACTTGCAATGATCAATTAAGAGTCTCAAGTGAATTGTGTGCGCCTTTGTGGATTCCTTCTAAACAAAATATTTGCATTTCTGCAATTATTTCTCTGTCCAATGCTTTGGGAATGTTGCAAGTGGAAGTTTAAATTAATTACATGTTCAGTTGCAATTTTAGAACGCAATGAGCTGTTCTTCCGTCTAGTAGCAATATCGCGTCGCCAATAGCCCTCGAGTTGCTTCTAGTGCGACATTAAGAAAACCAAACCAAAGTAGCAATGTCGCAGTAATTCTGGACGACGCAAAAGCAAAGCCTATGCCATTTTGCGATCAAATTGCTGCTAGAATCAATCTAATTTAGAACGTTTCATAAGTTTCTTTTGGCGCATCTAAGAAGATTTCTCCGACCCCATTATTGACACTTTGTATTATTTGATTGTAAATGGCCTTTTGCTCAAGCATTACCTCAGGAATATTTGATTGTATAAACGACAAAAATCACCTTTGTTATAATTTTTTTCACGATGCAATTCTATATTTCATCGTGATGCCGAATCTGCAGCAGATTGATTCGGTGACGACATTCCTAACTGACTGAGAAATTTATTCGCAAAATCTAAGCGCAAATCTTCAATCTTTATCAATGCTTCGTTGCAATTTTTGCTTTGAAATATATGTTCACATTTTAATTTTCTTTGCATACTCGATGGAAAATATCTTCATCCATATGCGTTTTATATTTCTCCCATAACTTTGTTGGAGATTAAGGAAAGCTGACTGTCAGTATGACTGCAAACGATGCACGAATTTGATTGGGATGCGAGTGTTATACGCATCAGTAATCCAGTGAATCGTCCTCCAAAAAATTCAGTGCTTGACATACGCTGCGGAAAGGGGCATGTGTAACGTTGTTGATAATTCTCACTTGATGGAAATCGTTCGACAGGGCAAGTTTACCAACAACATGTGAAGAAATAAGCATTCATCTTGATTGTTATGTACGATGTATAGTGTGCTTATCGTAGTTTCTGTGAAGTTGTCAGACGAAGCAGATTTGTTTTCCTCGCTGGCGTCCTTCAAATGATTTCTACTCTCATTCCATGAATAATACTTTGGCACTTCCGAATACAGCAGTGTCTTACCAAACGCGTCATTTTGACTTAATGTGATGAAAGGAGTCAACGTTGTAGCCGGGGGATTCTAGTGAAATTGCAGTAGTGAAATTAATGCGTTGTCGATTTTCTAGGTTTATGGCTTAGTGAACAACAGCCAGACTTCATCTGATTCTATCCTATTCCTCATGTAAAATCGTAAAGCATAATCTTAAATTAAAAATCATCAAAAGGAAATTAATACCACATGATTTCATTTCCTTTCAAATATCCAATTTTGGAAGAAATCAGACAATTCCAGCTATAGACAACAATACAAAATCATTAAATCTTTTTCTAACTTAGGAAACTATGATTTTTGTAAGAATCCGTCAAGTTCATTAACCTCCAAGTAAATACTAAGCCTTAATGTATTTCTCATGTTAATTTTTAACGCACTTTTATTTCTCCATTAACTTAATTTCTTACTCCTGGGCAAATAGAGATCCAATGTTCAACTAACCAATAAATTATATCCATAAAGATCCGGTACAAAATCCCGAAAGGCTGAATAAAAAAGCATTGAGAAAATATTTTTCACTATAACAAATCACTCTAAAGACAGTTTCAAGGTGTAATTTGAATTGGAATGAAAATCAGTCGAGCATCCAAATTCTACCACCAATTGCACTGAAAAATATGGAAACCATTTTAAAAAACACGAAATAAAAAAAGAAATAAACTGTACACACGAAACGAACGCTATGGCAAACGACACAGCTCAATTCTAACGCAATGTCACGTGAAATAAATCAAAATGGAAATAAATCAAAATTTATGAAAACTCAATTTAACATTGTAATCTGAAACATTGAAATGGAATCCTAAAATATTTGTTATATCGTGTGTTGCCTTAACCTTCAACAGATGGCACTTATTTAAAAGCGTCTTTTTAACTGCTACACGTGTGATACCTATAAAATAAATGTATCAAAACACGCACGTTATGTTATATTTTCAAAATAATTGATGGTGCGCTTTCGGAGACTAAATATTTTAAACAAACTAAGATCTACATTTTTATTTATATTGATTGGCCTTTTCCAATGATTAAGATGATGCATGGTTTTTATGAATATAAATTTCATTGATAGTGACATGTAAAATTGTCCGATTTTTATTTTGCTTGAATTTTGATAAAGGAAGTCTTTTTTAAATGAATGAGTGTTTGATGCAGCCTTGCAAAAATATTGTACCAACAAATCAAATATGTCTTATATTAATTGATTTCTGAAATAAATTCGATTAGGTCGGGTTATTTTTCATTAGTTTTTAACAAGTGCTTCCAATTAATTTACATTTCGTAAATTGAACGTGTAATTTTCCACTTGTGTGTTTTAATTCACAGAGAAAGTCACAATATTTAGAATTGTTTCTTAAACTCGCAGTTTGACTAAGAATCATCTGTGAACTATGGTTAATATTAGATGACATATTTTAACTATATTCTTAGTTCAAATATAATTGTTTCGGGAAAATTCTGGAAAACATCTCATATTATAAAATATGTTTAATTAATTGAGTCACACACACACAGTTCAACATTCGGTAATAAAAGTACACAATGAATCGAAAATTCTAAATCTGAGCACTCCTTAGGGGATAGCTTCTATATATAAGTAAAGTCATCATGGCCCTAGGTACCCTAATGATCTTTTTATTTCCCATTTAGTAAACAGAATGAGGCTCCCACGGTTATCCTTATGATGCATAGGTATTCAACTTCTTTGCACTTTAGGGAACACTTTGAGCGTACTGTTTTCTGGAAGGAACCTCTAGATCCAAGATTAGAAAAAATAGGATATCAAAGCTTTATCACACTCAAATTTACAAAATTATTAATGCATCTTTTTTTATCACAATAAAAACATCTTAATATGGTAATGAAGGGTAAGGCAGTTAAATGAATATTTTTGCTTTGTTTTCAAAAATATATTTTATGAATAATGAACAAATGCAACAATATTTTAAATTATTACAAATTAATAAAAATGAAAAATTTCAATGACTTGACTGTGAGTGTGTTTTATTGATAAGTATTTTTACGACTGGAATAATTGTTGAAATTTGGAATCTAATATCTTCTTCAGCATCCAATCTGTTTCTGCATTTCGTTCTTGTATCAGCATACAAAGAGGTAGATTTTTTGCATACTTAGGGTGAAACAAATGACATTAAATATTTCACAGCCCTTTTGGCTCTTTCAGGCTATTCTTTGCTAATGTTAGTCCAAAAATGCATAATACCAACCTGACTAAAATTTAGTTTCAATGGAGTGTCGGTCGATGTATCGATTTGTTGTTCTCTCTCTTTTATTGTGAGTTTGTAGGTGTCACAGGGTGGGAAAGGATTTTAGGTCCAAGATTATTCTTTAACAGAAAAATATTCAGGAAGTGTTTTTTGCAGGTGTGCTAAATGTTAGACTGAGCTACTCTGCTCAAAAAATTAGGATAACACACATTTTTAACGAAAATGTGCAAATATTGACCACGGTAAGTAACGTGAAATAAAGCACATAATTTTAAACCTAGCAAAAAATAGATGAAAAAACTTCAGAACAAATCAGTGCTCATGACGTCAAAAACTAGAAAAAGGTTAAAAGTGCAAAAATTAAAATTTTGTAGATGCTGCCTTTTTGTCTTAGCTATGAGATTCAATTGTTCAGCTTCTGTTTCTAGAAATAGTGACTTAAAAATGTCACAACAGCGTGATTACCGGAATCCAGAGCATGACATATTGTAGGGAGAATAGAGTATGCAAATACAGAGAGAAGTCTTGCAGATGCTGTTGGATTGGCATGGAGTGACATTTCGAGGCAGAGGAATCGATTACAAGAAACAGGGGATGTTAGACATCAACCAGGGTAAGGTTGTCCACATCATACCAGAGCAATTGATGACCAGTTAACGGCTCGTCGAGACAAAACAAGCATTACTACTCCGCTGCAAAGACAATTGCTTTTGTAACAGGATGAAGGGTGTCAAGCCAAACAATGTGAAAAAGGCTTCCTCAGGTGCGTTTCTATGCACTCATGTCAATGGTCTGTATTCATTGACCTCAAGATACCAAGCAGTCAGAAGAATTTGGGCTGCTGAACATCGAGATTGATTGGGTGCAACGTGATTTAAGTCAGTCCTATTTACTGACGAAATCTCATTCAGTGTGGAATGTAACATTCGACGTCGTTTTGTTATGAAGAGAAAAAAAAGCATTCAAAACAACATTTCATTCCTTTGGTAAAGTTCTCATTATAGACGATGTAATTTAATGAAATGGCCTGGAATCTGCATAGATGGACGTACGGATCAACATATGAATAGAAATGGCAATTTGAAGGTCCAATGGCTTAGAAGCAATATATTTAGACTTCATATCGTAACTTACACTGCAGCCAATAATGATTATTTTCTTTTAATAGATGATAAGGCTAGGCCTCTCATGGCTTGAATTGTCGAGGACATGCTTGAATCTACAAAATACAGCGTATGGAGTGACCGGGCATGTTCTCTTAACCTTAATCCGATCGAGAATGTTTAAGGCACATTTGGACAACGCATTGCAGCGATACTAAAGCCTCCTTTTCTATCTTTAATAAAAATTAAAACTGAACTAAAATTCTGGTGCTTTGAGTATCAAATAGTGATCACTTGCGGAACCCTTATCAAAGTTTTAGGGAATCCTAAGGTTCCGCGGAACCTATATTGAAGACCTCTGCAATTATAGTTCTTCTCTATTTTCCCTCATTGAGCATACTCAATTCATTCACAAACATCTTTTATTTGATAAGAGAGTCTTTTCCTGTCATATCCCGTACGCTGTCTATCAAATTATAAACTGATTGTCCAGTATTTCAAATTTTCTTAACACTTTTTTTAACTCTTCAATTTTAAGTTTGTTTTACTTGTTGGGGAAAAACCAACAACATCACTTGTTTCCTTTTTTATATAAAATAAGCTTTATAAACCATATTAAAGTTTTCAATCTTATCAATTTTTTTCAATCTTTATATTTGATCCTTGTCGTTTTCTTAAGGTGTTTTAAAAATTGGAATAATTTAAGCGAATGTTTGGAGCAGTAATGCTAGATGTCTGGCTTCTGCACAGTGAAACCCAATAGTCACTCCCTCGCCTTCTCTATTCTGGACCTTTTTTTTATCATCTAATTAAAAAACATTTCAGATATCTAAATCTCAGATTTTATTGTTGGTCGTAAAATAGTCAGATTTGACTCTTCCGCCACAAACATTGAATTTCACTAACTCACTCATTCCCTCACTCACTTTAAATCAGAGCTTACTACTCAATTGAAGTTTTTGCTTTTCTTCTAAAGATGTTGTTCTTCAATTCGGGACTAAGTGAACAGATCAAAAACCAATTAAATACAAACAAAACGTAGTTAATTTAGCGAAGTATTTTCATTTCTTGTACATATATTAGCCCGGACACTTGCACTGCTTGAGAAGAAGCGTCTTGATTAGCAGAGCGCAGTTGTTAATACTGCTTTTAAAAATAAGTAAATAAACATTCTTGTCACTCTTATGCTTAATTTGTACTTCATTTATATATATAAAATAATTAATAAAGGTGGAACAACATTTGATAGTTCAATTGTAAATTTATCTTTTCGTGCATCTCAATCCATTTATAAAAACATAGAATGAGATGTCAGTGATGTCGGTCAATTGACGTTAGTTATTGAAACAGTGATACTGAAATTGTAAATTTATACAAGATGATAATGTAAATTTAAGGAGTTTTGAGAATGTTGTTATCCACGTTGGATGTCCTTCAAAACCTATCCATAATAACATGTCAATAATTTTGAGACTCATTTCGATTTAATTTGTAGCAGCTTCCGCAAGGAAAAACCTTCTTAGTGAATCGAGATTTACGATTCCGATCTGCCTTTCTGCACTGGCGTTAGGAATAACAGCATGAGTTTTTACCCTTTTGCCCATTTTAAGGTTTATTATTATTTTTATTGAAGCGCGTTTGTATGAATTGTGAATTTCCGATTCATCTTTCCAAAAAAAAAAAAAAAAAAATATCAACCAGATTTACAATTCTATGTATGAAAACAAGTTTATCTATTTCATCCTTACAAACAACCTTTTTCTCTAGTCAAGGCATACTTGTGATATTTCAATCAATAAAATAAATGATTCCTGTAGCAACTTAATGTCTCGAATTGCATTTTTTACCTGGTAAAACCTGTCTAACCGTGCCATTGAAATTCAATTGAAACATAACTTCTTGCTTTCTAGAAATTCTTGATATATCTAATTAGAAAATAACTAAGCGTATTGGTGATAATAACACAAATTCGGATTCGTGGAGGAAAACGTTTACTTTATTAAATGGAACAATTCATCCGCTTTACCACAACACTTAGCAGTCGAGTGCATATTTTGAGATTAATCATGCTGGAATATTTTGTATTTTGTAGAAATTTGTTATAAACTTTAAGAGTCGTAAGAATACAGCATTTCAGCTTGAAATGCAAACATGGGTTTTTGTACTTAAGACTTCACCGATATAAGTAGTTCTTTAACAATAGAATACTTTAAATTAAAACTTTTTTGTAAAAGATGAAAAGAAAGTGTAGTGGTAAATTTGGATTTTTCAAATTACAGCAATTTAAATATAGGACGAATTGATCATAATATGTTAAGAGGCTGGTGATAAAATCTGGATTAGAATAAAAAGTTTAATTTTGTTTTGTGATACAAGATTGGACTCGAATACGTATATTAAGAGTAGACCACCAGAACTCCCAAACACAGAGAAGCTTTTTTTTTTAAAAAAAAATCTTAACTAGATGAGATCGAGAGACTATGACTATGTGAGATCCAGACTATTGGCGAACAATCTCGTAATTTTGAGATTACGACGAGGACGACACCTGAGCTGGGAACTCCTTATTCAAATTCAGAGGGAAATTATTGAGTTTCCATATTACAATCTTGAGAAATTCAGCATTTCTGAAAACTATGTTTTTAGATCTGCTCGGTATGCTTCGTTGCTCCATTTACAAAACAAATGTCTCTCATTTTCCTTACGAAAAGTTCTGTTTATATTTGCAGCAGAATAAGTTTAAAGTTATCTCAAATGTGATGCTCATAAGACATTGTCTTGCTGAAAATTTACTTTTAGAAACTATGTTACTTTTTCCTTAAATTATATAAACCTATCCTTTTAAATACGAAAGCTTGTTATTTTTCTAAAAATATTTGTTACAGAAGTCCTCAATACGAATATATACGTACTAATGAGAATTTTATTCAAGGTAAAATACTCTGCACTCGACGTAAAAAAATATCATGTATGAATCTATTTATTTTCATAAAGTAAATGTAGTTGTGCACTTTTGAAAACATATCTCATGATATCATAACCTTTAATCTTCATTGTTGATTTTTCAATAACTTTCAAAATTTGTATGTTCTAAACATTAATATTTATGCATATCTGAAAAACTTTATTTCTCCTAAAAGGTCTAGCCTTTCCTCCCTTCGTTACCAAAACCATCCTCAAACTTTTAGGACTTGAACATACATCGTTGAGTGTAAGAAACAAAATACTTGCAAATCACAATCATTTTTCTTTCACTCGAACTCTACTCTAATGTTATGAATGAAATACATTAACATTCTAATAATAATAAAATGGAGAATAATTTAATTCATAAATATATATTCATTCATGTTAAGTAATTTTCACTGGTATTGCATTTCATAAAATTCGAAATTTCCAGACAAAGCTTCAAAACTGAAATCAAGTATTAGAATTAGATTAATAATAGGAATGAAGTGCTACTTTTCGAATTCATACATATAAGTACTTTTAAGCACTTTTCATACGTTATTTACTTTACAATCATGTTTTTTTTTGCATGCATTTCTTTTCAATACGAAAAGAATACATTTTTTACAATCACTTATTTTATTATTATATGTATCTCCATTAAAGTTGGCTGAAAGTTTATTATAAATTAAAATCAATATGAAATTAGAGTTTACTCACATAATGAAGTGGAACTTTTCTTCGCGTTGAATTCAGGGCTTTCACTTTGCTCGGCGAACAGAGTTTGGCGGAAGCTCCTGTCTCAAATTGAGCAATGTACTACATGAAGAAAAGAAGCGAAAAGAAGCCTGGTGATAAAATTGAAATCGTAATTGAGTACCAATCAGAAAAGGAAGTGTCGTTTTCATGATGTGTTCTCAGCCTCAACTTTTAATACTATTAAATGATGTTTATTGGGAAAAGAAAGCGCGATGTTTCAGAGTAACCTTCCCTTTCATTTCAAGTCTCTTGCACCGTTCTCCGAATTCTTAGGCAATAATTGCAACAGGAAATAAATAAAGTTATTGATACTAATTATTTTTAATTTGAAATTAGTTGAATAATATGGATAATTGATATTTTAGCGTGTTTTTTTGAGTAAACCAACAAAAAGAAAATTATAAAAAAAAATATTGTTTACTTTTAACAAACTTATATATATTGCATGTATATTAAAAAAATCCAAATATACAGGATTAATCTAAAATTAAAATTGAATTTTAACTACCCGAGGTTGTGGGCAACATAGCAATTTTAACAGAATAGAGATCACTTGTTATACTGTATTGTGCAATTAATTTATGCATTCGCAGCAAGTGTACGAGAACAATCAGGACAAATCACTGAGGCGTTGAATTATTACTCTAATTGAATACCCTTTGTTCTATGGTTTCTACTTTTGATTACTTATTAAAAATATGAGTTTATATTTATAGTTTTCCTAATATACAATTTTGTATAAAAACAAAAAGCATAGAATGAATTTTATTAATCTGTAACACGATAGTGTGTGTTTTCTCTGATACAACATTTATAATTTGGTCCTATATTTCAGAATGAACTGTTACTTTTCCACTACATATTATAATGATTGGTAAATTTTCCTTCTAAATCATTTACACTAGATGTTCATTATGGTGTTTTCTTCATATTTTAAATACTTAAACAGAGAGTGTTTAAACTTTTCTTACCTCTATAATTACTTTTTTACTTCATACTCAACATAAAAATTATCAATTTTGAAAAGGCATACGTTTAATTTTTTTTGACTTACATTAAATATATGATTTTTTAAAGATTGTAAGAGATATAACATCTAAAATCTCAAAATGTATCTAAAACGACTACTTTACACAACAGTGGTATAAACAAAGTGAAGTATAACAGGTCAGATTGAAAAGTTCTGCACTGACACTAGATGAAAGCGCTATATATTAAATCATATGTTTTAGTTAGCCTAACCCTCAAAAGATATGTGATTTAAACTTGTGACTGATCGGATCATTGTTTGTGAATTATAGCATTTTTGAGTGAAGCAACTTTTGTTATTGTAGAAAAAATGGATAAAAAGGAATTTCGCGTGTTGATAGATATTGCTTTTTGAAGGAAAAAAAAAATACCAGCTGGAACAACCGCGGCTGATGCCGAGTGTTTCTGGACACTACCGGAAAATCACCATCAGGACTTGGTATGCTCAAGTTTAGACGATTGGTGAAATAAGACACCAAGACAATGGACACTTCAAGAGTGTTACCGTGCACAAACATTAAAAAAAATCCAAAAATGATTTTATGACGGCCGTAAATTGAAATGAATGAAATAAGAAGACGACTCTAAAGATAATCAACTGAACGATGTACATCCTGTCATTCACGATTTTGGGTATGAGAAGCTCTTACAAAAGTGGGTGCCGCGGAGCTCACTTTTGACCAACAAAACAAGTTGATGATTCGAACGTGTTTAGAAGATGATCTAGCGTAATAAGCCGAGTTCGATTATGTGACAATGGATGAAATGCTCCATCAGTTTCTCCGAAAGTCCATCGACATCTTCCGAGTGGACTGCACAGATTAACCGCTCCAAAGCGTGCGAAACGCAACAGTCGGCGGCAAGGTTACGGCGTCTGTATTTTGGGATGCAGCATAGATTCATTGACGACTACCTTGAACATGTGTTACCGTGTTTACAAGTCAAGTGAATGACTGTGACGAAAAATCCATGAGTGGAGGCTTCATGCTTCCTTCCTCCTACCTTATTCTCAGGTCTCCATGGCGACTATTCCTGTTCTCGAGATCTAAAATAATGCTACGCTGGGAAGAAATTTGTCATCGAATGAAGAATTGGTCGTCCATAATGGCGAGCCTATTGTTGAGCAAAAGAAAAGTACCACAAAAATGAGTCATCGAAAGGTTGGAGGTTTGCATATATCATGTATCTCACCCTTGAGGAAGTTATGTTGAAAAAAAAAACTGAGTTTGCCAAAAATGTGTTTTACTATGGTAGGAGACTTTTCAATTATATGTTAGACTGAATTGATCTCTTTGCAGTTTTTTTGGCTCTAATAAAGAGATACTTGACAAATTCCCAAGCTAAAGTGATCCAGATGTATAGAGAATTTACGAAGAATACTTCCTATTCGATGTGTCTTTCTTATTTGAAAGTCTCTTGGAAGACATTTTACAAAAAAAAAAACCACTTTGATTCAATACATTTCAAATTAAAATTACGAGAATAATAAACTATTTGTATCTGAGGACATATACAAATATAAGCATAATGTACATTATAAATATTAATTATCATTGTAGGACTGTGAAAAGAAAGTAATGAAATTTTCGAAATAATTTATTTTTGCATTCAACTTCTTATGATGTTAAAAGCAGCACTAAATATGACAAAATACAAATTCATTAAAATATCTATAATTTAAAAGATTGTATGGTATTGATCGAATATAATTTATCTTGCTACAGTGAGTATGAAAAAATACGGAGATAATCCGTGAAGAAAGTATCAGAAATTACAAAAATGTTAAGCAAATATTTGTGCACTCCTACAATTTATTATATAAACAGAAAAGGCGCATCTAATATATATTTCACTGACACATAAAAAAATAATTCCCTGGATATGATATGTTATATTTCGATTTTTCCTAATTCTACGCCATTTATGAAATCTTTTTCCTAAAACTATTTATAACAGAGTTATTTTTTAATAAAAAAATAAAAAACATTTACATTAATATTTAATTATGTTTCAATGTAAATAAAAAGTTTAATAGACAGTTAAATGATTTCAAAATGCAGTGCAACACAAATCTCAAATATTACATAAAATTTATTGATATTTCCTGTGAATATCAAGAAAATGAAAGTGCAATAATATAAACTTAAGAATCTAAGAATTTGAAACAATTCAATTATCAAAATTCAAGTAACTTTATTTCTATGTAATGAACAATTAAATTTACACATATAAAAAAACAAAGTGTTCTTGATTTGTTGGAAAATGCCAAGAAAGAAATATTTCCACGATTTTTTTAAATTACACTAGCCTAAGAAATTCTATACTTCGATTGTAACTTTTATGAAAAGTAATTTTAAAAATTAAAATTTTTGTTTTATTTGAATATTTAATGAAAATTTTAGAGACTAACACTGTTTTATCATCTAAGCGCTTACACAATAATGTAGTAACTTCTATAATAAAATAAATGCTTTCTATCTTATCTTTTTTGTTTATAGAATGGTTTTCTGGGCAGGGGTGTAAATATCTATTCAAATATTTTGGATTGAATAACTAGATCACAGATCTAAGCATGTCTGTCATATTCTCTCGTAATCTGACTTTATTTCAACTTTAGTAAATCATGTTTTTTATCTAAATTCCATTAGATTTGTCTACAGATGTATAGGGCAGCCCTATTGAGTGTACGAAATGCTTTCAATTCATTTGATCATGTACAGCTTACCCTCATACTGTACACATACCTTCTTTTTTAAGTTTTTTTACGATGTCATTCCATGTATCTTTTAGGCGAATCATTTACTACATTTTATGTATTGAAAAGATGAAAGCAATGATATTGTTATTTATGAAAATCAAGTTTATTCCATTAAATTCAGACATGCCAGGAG
>BMAW01106582.1:0-12159 GCA_019974015.1 Nephila pilipes
TCAAGTCTCTCATGTAGTTAAAGAAATATTCAAATTCAAAATTTACAATCTTTAATTTTGAAATCTTAAGGGATCATATACCAGTTAATTATGAAATTAATAATCGATCCATTTATCATGAGTTGCATGAAAATGTAAACATTTAGTTTTTATAAAATTTGCGTAACAATAATATATTTAACATAACCCGAATAGTTTTCTTCGAATATCTCTAAATCAATTAATAGAATTTGAATGATATTTGGAACATAAATTAATTAGACCATTTTGTTTAATTTTTAGAATTCCTAACGTAGAAAAATTTTTTATGTTAATTTAGGTAATTAATTAATAAATTAGTATAATAATTTAGTTCTCTTTAATCCATTAACATTAATATTTTAATCTAACTGCGATGAAAATTGAAGGAAATATAAAGGAAACTCTTTTTTTTTTTTACAATTGTACTTTAGTGTAATTGAAAAGGCAATATTGTAACTAAAATCATCATATATTGTACTTTTATTTCATAAATTCAATAAATAAATTTCATTCTTTTTGTTGTTAATTTTCATCAAAATTTCGAACTTTTTACATAATTAAGATATCGTAAATATAATTTAAATTTCTTCTCATGAATCTCAGAAGAACATACGATTGATATTTTTATAATTATGTCAAGTTTTCATTTATTTATATACTTCTTAGTATGATTCAGAAAACTTGGATTATGATTAATTAGAATTCATTATCAATACTTTTTGACGTTTGAAAAATAAGACAAGTGACAATTATTAATTCCTAAAACATTTAATCGGTATTGTGATGAAAATTACAATAAAAAGTTTTCATCAAATATTATATTTCCTCAAAAATTAATTAGTAGTTAAATAATTCTTAAAATGAAATTAAATTTACAAAAAACTTTAATAATACAAACAAAGAGACAGCTAAATTCGTTTATGATCCTGTTAATTAAATTACCTTTGAACACAACAAATTTTCAAAAAGGCCTTTAATCGCTGAAACGGAATGAATTTTCCCGTGGAACAGTAAGAAACATTTTTCTTTTAGCTTAATAAAGGTGTCAAAATACTAAATTGCGTTTCGAGATAACATTTATTATCATTCTTCATCTTTTATTTTAAGCATGATTTTATTATTATTTATTATATACATATATTGTATTCATTTCTATTAATTTAATACATTTTATTATATACACAGAGGTTTCCGAAACTCATGGGTTAAAATTTAAAGGATGATAAAAAATATCTAAACAAGTAATTTTCACCGCACAATGCATAGGTGGAGAGCAAGCCGCTACACGATGTTGTAATGCATAAAGGCTGAGTTTTCTTAGACATCGTCATTTCTCCCGTAGATTTCGGAATGCATGGCTTCTCCTTATTACTATATATATATATATATATATATATATATATATATATATATATATACTGAAAATTTATGAAAGAATAATTTAAAACATTTAAAAAGACAAAAATTCAGAAAGAAATGTAAAAATGAAAAAATAAAAAATAAATGAAAATATGGAACCCAACAAGTCAAAAAGCAATTTCGGGCTGAGAACCGAATAAGCGGGGTTAAACTAGTTTAATGGTACCAACCTTCCCCCTTTGAGACTTGGTAGGCTGAATTGGGAAATCCAAATTACAAAAGAGTTCAATGATTAAAAGATGCAAAAAAAGTTCAGCGATAAAATCTACAAAAATAAAATCTATAATTCTAAAAATTATCAACAAATCAAAATACAAAAACTACTCACAAAAATTCAAAGAAATGAAGATTCAAATATGTGAGTAGTAAGACGGAATTTTCTTTAAGCTTCAAGATGAATATCAGATACTCAAAATGAAAAAAATATATCACGTCATCACCCTATAAATTCAAAAAAGATTTAAATAATTGTTTGATTGGTAATAAAGTGTAAAATGTGATGCAAATTATTGGTTGGTAATAAGTTGTATGGTAAAGGAGTATAATGGTCCAGAGAGTGAATAAAAATGTAAGCTGTGTAAAAGTAAATAAATAAATAAATTCTTCACAGTTAGACCACTAACAAGCCGACTTTGTGGACCTATTTTTGTGTGGTGGATATGAAAATGGATCACGATTCTCAAAGATGTTTAATATATTTGTGATGTATATAAGTATTTAAGAAATTTATTGGATAATCATGATCCAAACAGATGCTGAAGAATTTTTTAATGTTATTAAACTTTGTCTATTTTATGTGTGGTTAATTTGTTATTACGTAATAAAATACTCCTATATATATATATATATATATATGATTCTACCATGCAGAAATTTTTTTATCAAAATAACTCGGTTATTGCTAAGTAATAATTAGATTAAAATGATACCCTTAAGTTCAAAAGTTGAATTTTTGTGTTTCACAAATATATTTTATAAGTTGTTTGAAAGAAAAGGGGAATTAGAAATATAAGTCCTTGTTATAATCTGTTAATCGGAATGAAACCTGATCGTAAGTTGAAGGTGCTTATATATATAGTGCAGTCAAAAAGTTCTCGGAATGGTTGCCTGAAATCGAACACGTGTTCGTTGGAGAGAAAAGTTCTAGGAATTGTTGTGTAAAATCACATAAACGTTTATGGAAGGAAAATTTCTCTTTCTGAAGTTGGCAACACTACTTATAAAGATACTTAGCCATTTAGTAAATTTTTTCGTTTCATTGTTTTCAAAAACTGCCATTTGCCTCTGACAAAGCAGTGTTTTTATTCGCCTGATTTTAAAATGTCATATTTAGAGCGGCATTCCAATAATAAACTCTGTATTTTGCTCGTGAAAAATCATCTAAGATTTTGATACGTTGAAGAAAGCGTAGAGTAACAAAACGCTGGAAACATCGTAGAATGAAATTAGCATAAACGTTTTCATCTAAAAGCTGCATTAAAATTTGAGACTATCTTCGGAAGAATCGACACTCCTCTTCCATCGTAGACGAGTGAGTAAAGCCGTTCAAACAAAATGTGTTCATCGACTAACGAACAAGTGTCAGCAACGAACTTTGAATGAGGTTCCTTAAACAGCTAAGAGAATTTATGAGATGAAACCGATTTGAAGAGTAAGAACGAAGCGACAGATTTTTGTTGTGGGACAATGCACAGGCACATCCCTTTGATTTGTGAAGACATATCTTGCCAGATATTATGTGGCATTCTGTAACACGCTCCTCATTTACCCAGACTAATAACATTAGAATTTTAAGTATACAACTGAAAATAAAGTAGAATAGATATCGTGTTGTGAATCAGAAGAGGCGAGGGAAAATATGACGAAGCAGCTGAAAAAGCTTTTCCAAAATGTTTTCCACTACTGTTTTCAACAGTTATGTAAATGATGGCACAAGTGAGTAAATGCAAGAGTGCAATACTCAGCAGGGAAAATAATGTAAAAATGCAGTCCGTATTTTTAATAAATTATCATTGACCAATTCCAGCAGTATTTTCACCCTACTACGCTTACATTGACATTATACATAATAAGCACCTCTTATACAATTCGGGATCTTTGCCATACGGTGTAATAAGTTTCTGCAATCAATTCGGATTAAAACACATTGCATATATATTGACATGCTTGTCTTAATTCTCGCCATGGCTCCTAAATACTAGTTACAAATTCCTGTCTTAACCTCTGATTATTTCAAAAAATTCAGTTACGTGCTAAACAATCTATCCTACGGAAAATGCAATATAATTGTCGTTCATGTTTCCCTCCGATGTGTGGATTAAATTTAAGACGACAGAAAGGGTTAATCTCCGGCTTCTGAAGCAGCTAATTTTGAGCTCATCGCTCAGTTTTCATCATTGATTATCATCAACTGTGAATGTCTTTGCTTCTGAGATCATATGTTTGTATAATCAAATCATAAGGAATCATAATAGCAGGTAATTAGAGAATATTCTTATACTTATTCAGATATATTAATGACAAGGTAGTTAGAAAGGAAGGTGGATAAATAATGTATGCATTCATATTCATTTAACAATCGGGAGTAATTCATATAAATTCAGTTCTGCAGATATATTTATTAGTTTATAGAGTTCTTTATTTATATAGTTGTGCTTCATTTGTTCGCTTTAAAACTCTGAAACCCAAAAATTCAAAAGTAACTGTTAAAGAACCAAACAATTTAAAATAAAACAAAGTAACTGAAAAGCATAATTTAGAAAATTAGAAATAATCTTATTAGTAAAGCTTTATACTTTCGAATTGAATAATGTGTGTTTATACCGGTAATTACTGATCCACCACCACAGTTCACGGAATTACATTATAAAAAGATAGTAACCACCCAGAATTCAGCAAATTCTGAAATTAATCCACAGAAAAATGTTTGTATTAATTATTATGATTTATAAATATTTTATAAAATTTATGAAAGAAGGAATTGAATTAAAATCTTTATACATTTTCAACTAAAATAATTTGGTTTTCTTGGATGTCTCATTTCTTAATTTATCTCTTGTTTAATTTATGATTCATTGCAATATATTTACCTACATTATAGCTAAAATTTCAAGGATAAATTTTATTTGTATCCCGATTTGAAGCAACCTCAAAAATTTCATTTTTATTTCAAAAATCAAGAAAGCATTTTCGAGTTTACGAGGTAATATATTTCAAATGTAAATTTTCCTGTTGTCTCGATTACGCGTGCTTTCCTGTATTATGAATTTTTTCACTCGTAGAAAAAGGATTTGGCATATTTTCGAAGTTTTACATTAGGTGTGTTTGATATTTTTCTCTTTTAATCAAGAATGTAGCAAACTGTAAAGGGCATTGCGATGGCTCATAAGATATTACTGAGTAGTAATTCATGAATGGAAAGTGGAAAAAGAGTTAACAAGGTATCGAATAATTCACAAATTAATATATGTGTAGGAATCATTTTAATTATAATCTGATATTCACAATATCATTATATATCCTGAAGAATGATAACAAATTAGCTAATTATCATCTACATATTTAAATAGTGTTTTCTTATTGAATTTTATGAATAACAAATATGATAAATGTGATGTGTAAACTTGTATTAAAAATACACAGCTAGCCATTGAGATTACTACACCATGAAAGTGGCAAGCAACAAACGTCAAATCTTAATTAATGGTGTGATGTTAGTCAACTCAACTTCACTGATCCCGGGAACTTTTATCGAGTTTAATTGCATGAAGTTAAAATATCTTCCCAACCTAAATGAAACGTGATTAGATAAATTAGATGAAGGTAGAAATGAAGTGAAGTGATTTGGATATAATGATTACATAAATGATATGCATTTGATAGAAAAGAGAAGAGTGGTAGAGGATAAGGATTAGCAGTCCGAGCAATGTTACATAGCTTAAAGATATCCTGTTAGTTTTGGGAATCTAACTGAATGCCCTAACCACATTAATCAACGTGGCTAAAATCAGAGATAGTCCTCAAATCAACAACGAGGGGATTGGTAGGAGATTTCCTATTTGAATCATAAATTAGGACTAAGCGAGTTGGGGAAAACTCCAGAGAGAACGACCTTAATTATTCTGCACTGATAATAAATAATTTCGCTTGTTTAGACTCGTATTTTCTCAATTTACGTTTTGTCACTTAGGCGAAATATATTAAATTAAAATATGGAGCAATAGACGGATAATAATGTTTTTTTAGTTTAGTTTTTATTAACGTCGCTCTAGAAGCGACACGAGGGCTATTGGCGACGGACCTCATAATTTTGAACCACGGTAAAGTGAAGAGGACGACACTTGAACTGGCAGCCCCCCTCCCTCTTCTAATTTCCTCACCACGCCAACGGGAGAACTTTGAGCCACGACAGAGGGAACAAGCATCATTTCAGGCTACACGGCGGGTCTTTAGTGGCCAAGGATCGAACCTGCCACTGAACGAAAACCACCGGTCCCGAATGCGGAACCATGACCACTAGGCTACAGTGGCCACCGAATAATAACAAACTCTACAATGGTATTTCATGTTGAGATATGTATCATTAGTATTTCGGTAGATTTTAACAAATAGGAGTAACACCTTCAACAGTTTGTATAAAATAAAAGAGGTGCTTTGCATTCTCACTCGGATTGTATTTTCTCTTTCGGAAGTCACATTCAAAGTTGGTGGTTCGAGTATGAAGAAGGAACTTCTAATAGCAAGAATTATAATTTCAATGTATTAAGATTGTGGTTTTACCAAAACGACGGTTAATTGTTAAGCAATATTTCTGCTAGAGTTGACTGTGATCTCATGAATACCATGTGGATCTGTAATGCATAGGAGAAAGACCACCTTAATGGATCTCCACCATCTCTGAAGACTTATGCCCTAAATCAGGGGAGGTCAATCTTTTGTATACTATGCGCCAAATTTTTGACAGACGAGATCAAATGCGTAATACGACTTGAGAACTTTTAATACCGTCTTACGTACATTATTAGGGATTGGTAAAGTGATCAAAATAGAATCTGCATCGCTTAGGAGAGGAAAAGAAATAACTTAATCTAGCAGTTAAATTAACTCATTTCCGCCAGTTTAATGAAGTGGCCGCGATATCCCAGTGGTCATGGCCGTGGATTCTCGCTCATTGTGATTTTCGTCTGGTCCTGGCGATGCCATTAAAGTCTCACCGTGTAGCGAGGCTGATGCACATTAAATCAGGTCGATGTCCCAAATCTTCCTTTGGAGATATGGGGAAGTTAGGAGAGGAAAGTTCCGGCTGAAGTGTCGTCCTCCTTACTTGACCGAAGCTCAGAATTTGAAGTCCATTGCCAATAATCTTCGTGTTGCTTCCTTGTGCGACATAAATAAGCAATCAAGATGTTATAATTGTTTCAAAAAAATATCATTCGATACTTCTATTGTAAAAATTGAAGCGTATTATATTGTTTTAAGTTTTATCTTATATTCTATTTATCAAATATGACCGAAGCGCTACTTGTAATCATCCAATGCGCCTCGTTTGACGCATGCGCAAATGTACATCCAACGCTAACCTACATGGTAGACACGTTGCCGTGTATATAAATTTTGAGTTCTGGCAATGCTCAAACATGAAAAAGTTCAAAAACATGACGTTTGGTTCGGTGAAATAATGAATCATCAAGATGTGCCCCTTGAAAATATTTTTTTGGAATTTGCTTCATTTTTTTAAACTCAATGGTGAAGTGGCCGTTAATCAAGATTTTGTCTTCACTACCCATAATCCTGATGTATGCTAAATCATATAATGTCATGGTCTATCATTAATTCCACTACATGTTACGTTAGAGGACGTCATGATCTATTCTGATTACTTCTTCATGCAGCTTGTGACGCCCTTTCTTGATCTTTTTTTAATTCAACGTGTAACGAATGATTACTTCTATCCGACTCTTGTGCCGTACTTCATTTAAATGTAACTAACTCTAAATATCAATAAGAGCTCCAAAGACACACAAAGGTCTACTCCAACTCAACTATTTAATTACCAATTACTATAATATAACTTGTTATGGCTCCCTTTGGACTGTACGATTAACCAACCAATTTAAATATCACTGCAATTATATATTCTTACTAAACACTTCCAATTGGGGTTGCCATCTCCGAAAAGTCCTCTGCGACAGCAATAAACAGTAACTATCTCTTGATATTATTAACCTCGTGTTAGAACTATACTCAGAATTAACCACACTCTCTCTTTCCTCTAAATTTCACTTTACTTATGTATAGTTATATCCGAATCACTTTACTTTATTTTCACCTACATCGAATTAGCATAATCACGTTTCATTTTGACTGGGAAGAAATTGTTATTTCATGCAATCAATCTCAATTAAAGTCCCCAAGGTTAATGAAGAGAAAATCGCGAATAGCTCAACATCACAAACGGTCATTTTGTTCCTTTTAATTAAACAGTTATTAAATACGGGACACCAATTAAATGTAGTTAAGAACAAGATAAAAAATTATGTATCAATGAAGGACAGATAAGAGATCTCTCTCTCTCTCTCAAATCCTACTCAATGCGTTGATTCTAAATCAGGATCAATTAATAAATTGTAACTTTCTAGTTCACTGTTTCTGATTCAATCTCTTCCCAAAAATAGTCAATTCTTATATTAATACTTATCTTAATTAGAATTGGCTCCCCTCCACAATACTAATAAAGATGCTTCAAACGAAGTCATAAATATCTACCAACAAGTCGTTATCCTCTATCTCTCCTTAATTTTCTTTCAGTTATTCTTCATTCCTATATGTCATTATCTCTAATTCAATTCTCTTTCCTTCTATCTTCCTCTAATTTATCAAATCAAATTTAACTTGGGTTAAAAATCAATTTTAATATTATGCAACTGAATTAAATATAAAGTTCCCAAGGTTAGTGAAGAGAAAAATTGTCCAACGTCACTAATATTTTGGAGATCATTAAAATAGTTTGATCTTTGTAACTAAATAGTGATTATTTTTTGAAAGAATGAAGAAAAAAAACTTTTCCTTATAAAAGTAAATTTTAGTTGTGGCTACAGGATTGAGTGTTACGCTTACTTTTCGTTAAAAGCTTCCAGTTATTATCTTTGTGAATAATTCTGATAAATTACTGCATGCATTAATACTTCATATGTTTGGATTGATATACTAAGACTATTTATGCTAAGAACAAATCTTTTATTCCGAAAAAGAACTGTTACAAACTGTTCTCGTAAACATGCCAGAATATTTTCAAGACACTTATATAACACTCCGAGGCCACTTTCTTCCCTTAATCGTTAATTAAATAGTCACTTATGAATACAATCGATTCCAAGTAAGAACTTAATTTATTGATTGGATTTAAGGAGATTGGATTTATTATCACGTCAGGAGATTTTGATCCCTACTCCATCTGAATCTAAAAATAATATTTGAAAAAAACACTTAACTGCAACTGACTAACCAGGTTCGAGTCAAAAGAAAAACTTGTAAGGGGGTTCAATCACTCTCCGTATTAAGATACTCGCTTCTCATTAGCTTCGGAAACAAAATCTCTTTATTCTTATCAGCGTAAACACAGTGCTACTCCTTCGTCGTTAACTTCCTATCTCTCTCTCTCTACCACTAACTCTTACTATTAAACTCATCGCCATTTTTAATGCATTTCTTCAATCCTATTTAATACACTTCAATATGTCTATTTAATTTGCATGAGTCATACTTCATTTAAAAAAGGGGGTTCTCAGTATAATTACTGTCATTTAAAAGTTCCAAATATTAGTTGAAGGAAAATACGCATGATAACCCCGTTATATACACATAATGCATTAACCTCCCAAAAAACTTTCCTTGCACCGCAAATTGAAACTATAGATATCACAAATGAGCGACTTTTATTCGAAGTTTTAAAAAGTTCATCAAGTATACAGGTCTATTTTCTGTGACCTAAATGAAGCAATCAGTTATTCGACTGAGTTTTTAAACGCTTTGTAGCACCTCCCCGATACTCTTTATCTTTTTACTTATTTTGGAACACACAATTATTGTTCCAATCCTCCTTCTAGTGTATATAAATCCATCTTCTCTACGAAATAGAAACAGTCCATTAAGAAGCTTTGATCCAATGTTGATAAAACTATTGTGCCACTGGAAAAAGATATTAATTCCATCAAATATTCTATTCCAATTTACTGAGCATCACAATATTCAAAGACAAATCTCTTCCTATTTATGAACCTGATAAAATAGTTTTTTCAAAAACGTTACAAAATTTATCTCAATCAAAATTTTTTATTTAAATCCTTAAAAAAAGAAAGCTTTCGGATTGCATATTATTGATGTATAGTATTTGTGTATTTTATGACAATATTGAGTATATATCAGCAAATCCCAAGAACAATATATTATCAAATATCAAATTACTTGACTGCATCCGAAAAGCAACAGTATATATGCCGTTCTACAATCAGTTGTTCTGCAAATTTAAACAACTTATCTTAATAGTAAAAGACATTTAATATATTTTATCGAAAAGCTCTTCAGAAAGCTTATTAATTTTTCTTCACAGTCCAAAATTTTTCACGAGCCATTTCCGAACTCAGTTCTGTTGTTTCAGTCAGGAGGAGGCTTGATTAATGGTTTTAAATAATTTTAATTCAACTCTCCCGGTTTTAAGACTTTCTGGGTTAAAGCCCACAGTAGCATCGAAAATAACGAAGTTGACAACCACTTTGCTAAAATGACTGTTTCTTGAGGTGAACAGAAGACTGTTCCTCTTCCCTCCCCTTTAGTTATTAAAACTTTTAAAAGAAAAATTACTCATGAAAGGGTAGAGCTACTGGACAAGTTCTAATTCCGTCATACGCTCAAAGGTACTTAACCTACCCCTAACTTAAAAATTAACCGGTATTCTTCTAACGTT
Organism: Nephila pilipes; assembly: GCA_019974015.1. NCBI lineage: Eukaryota > Metazoa > Arthropoda > Arachnida > Araneae > Nephilidae > Nephila > Nephila pilipes. The sequence continues at coordinate 10,403 of BMAW01106582.1, forward strand.
ACTAAACTTTTAAGAAACCATGACCCATATATATATATATATATATATATATATATATATATATATATATATATATATATATTAAATAAAAGCCAACATATATTTATTTTGCGATTTTGTTGGAGACGTTGATCATTATGTGTTTCATTGACCGTTCACTCTTGATCAAATTCATTAAAACTTCTAAATCCTCTTGACTTTCTACTTTCTCAAACAATCTTATTATCCACCCTAAATAAATATCACGTTTTCATATAGCAGCGTATTTCGATAATAAAGATCAATTGCACCTTTTTTCTTTTACTCCCATTCCCCTCCCCCTTTTAATTCTTCCTATAATATTATTCTTATTATTTTAAATCTCAAATTTGCTTGTGTTCCTTCGATTTAGTTTGGGTTTCCCCCTTATTAGCCACCCGTGGGACTGCTGTTTTAGTTGGATAACTTTTGGCGTACCAGATTACTTTTCAATTTTTTTATTTATTACTTCAATTTTAGTTACATTTAGCTTAAATTATTCAATTTAATCATTTGAACCCGAAACCCTTCCTCATTGGAAAGGTTTCGGGTCAAATGATCTTAATACTGATTTACTATTATTATATTTATTTTAAAATGATAATCATTTGAATAATTTATCGTTTGCTTTAATTTTAATTACATTTAGCTTAATTATATTCAATTTAATAATTTATAGTTTCCTTTAATTTTAATACCGGAAATGTTAACTGTTGTCCATTACCCGATATTTCTTCGTTTATCTTAATTATTATATTTCATTTAGAAATTTAATAATAATTATAAAAAAAAGTACACTTTAGATGGCTAAATCTGTTCTTTATAAAACTTTGCAGAGAACTTTTTTTAAGTTTATTTTTTCAATGTATTTGCATCCCCAATTAAAACTGTATATCCTCGGAGCATTTGATGATACTCATGCTTTGTCTCTTGAAATGATATATTAATTATACTCTTATTTTATAATGTTGGCCTTCATTTAAGAAATACTAAGATTCTTGATCTTTCAACTCTTGATGTTAAACTTCATAGTAAAAACTTTATTTTCATTATGTTAACTCGTTATTGTAGGCAAAGTTATATTTTTTTTTTTGAATAAAATCTGGAGGAACCAGTCTCCTAGTTTTCCAAGGAGGCTGGTATCGAAGTTCAAAACCCTTATTGGATTACCTCTGCTTCCTTGGAAGAAACCATCAATCAACCATGGACCGAAGAAACTTGATATATAATTATTTCTTACAAACTATGATCCTATGATGCTGGTGCTCCGCCTTTGATTGGGAATGATAAGTTTGGTCTACGTTAGGTTGAAATTCATACATGTGACTTTACTGCGTTATCTCTGCCAAATCATTCTTTCCTAAGAGGTTGATTTACAATTATTTGAAAAACAAATTAAAAGAGTTTTAAAAGGCAGGCTTCACTTCAAAAATATTTTAAACATTTTGAAACGCACCAAGTTAGATATGGAACCTCATTAAAAATATTTTATGGTTGCTAGATATATTAAGAACTTTTTAATTAATCCACGAGATAAACGGAAATGTTATCTTACATAGGTATAAATGAAGACCTTCATTAAAGTGATTTTACGCTTTCTAGTTTGGAATAAAATATGTGCTCAAATGTAAAAAAAATCATTTCCATTTCTATTTCAAGCATCATTAAAAATAATGAAAAGTATTTTTAAACAAGAAAAATGTTAATCCCTATTATGATCAGTGAACAGAAATAAAAAA
>BMAW01106588.1:0-59314 GCA_019974015.1 Nephila pilipes
AAAAAAAAAGGGCTGTTTATACTTTTAGTAATACTTTATAGACGATTTAACTAAAAAAAGGGAGGAAATTGTTCAATGAATATGGTCTTGGGTATCAAGATGATAGCAATCAGCTTCTCATATGATTGTTTGATAAATTTAATTAGCCACAGTGAGATGTTTTCACTTTCTCATATGACGCTATATTAAGAAAATCTGAAATGTGACGATAAAAAATCAATAACGGTACTTAATATTTTACATCATGTCAAAATAAAATTGATTTATTTAAGTTTTCTACTTTTAATTTTTATTATTGTTATGGTTATTCAAATGATTTTTAAATGAAGAAGTTTAAATTTTAAAAATAGATTAACTTTTAAAAAATTATATTTTTTGATGTATTATTTTTTTATATATATTTGTAATTATATTAATGCAAAGCGAAGTAAATGGCGTTGCTATATTTTGCCTTTTTTTTATATAGATAGTAATTAATTCTTTTTTTTTTTGGATTTCATTAAAGGTCGTTGATCTAGTAAGTTTTTATACTTGTGATATTTTTAATAATATTGTTTTTTGTTTTTGCATTTAATTAGTTTTAACAATATTTGTTACTAAAAATACAATGTAAGACCTGTATGAACCTTAAACTATTGACTATTTCCTTCGAAATTGTAGTGTTTACGCATTGGAAAAAGCGAAAACTTGTTATTTGATTCGGTTGGATCTGAGAAGTGTCAACTTTGCATTATTGCTTGCTAATTTAACTGTGCTTATTTTATGTATTTCTAGTCAATGTCTTATGGGTAATATTTTTCCTAAGCAAATTTTTGTCAAGTAAGAAAACAACTGTACTCAAGAGTTTAATTTTAACATATATTTGAAAGCTTACGAACATGCTTTTTGCTTTGTTCAGTTGTGTATTTGTTCTGCAATATATGATGAATTAATTCTCGTGGCGATATGTTCATGTTATCTTATCTTATATGTTGAGGTACATTTTTAATTAATAATAATTTTCGTTTCCATTTAGTAACATAAGTTATTCGCTTATAGATTTATTTGGGTTTGTGTTATGGTTTTTTTTTTCATAAATGAACAGATACATGAATATGCTCTCAATTCAAATTCATCTTCGGTTGTAAAACCATTTTTATTATGTATTTTGTTGGTGGGATCGTTTGGCCAATAATTCTAGAATAACCCTGAATAACAATCTAAAGACAATTACATTAAATATATTATACTCCAATTTTTTAATTTCTTTATACTTTCGTTTCAAACATTTTTCAGCATTTATTTCTTGTTTGATAATTTTGGTGTTGTCAATATATTTTTTCGTGTTATTTACTCATCTCGAAATTATTTTATATAGTTTTAAATATTTCATATTGAAAGTTAAATATATATATTTACTTTTATTCATTTTTCTGCTATACACACACACAGAGACATATATATATATATATACAAACACATATATATGAAAATTAGTTCTTGTCTGAGAGACTGCGCGTAACACAGAGGATGCCAAGCCGTCGTCAACGGAGGCATTTACAGCAGACAGATGATTTTACGAGGGGCATGATGATCAGACTGAGAAGGGTAGGTTGGTCCTTACGGCAAATCTCAGGTGGCACACACCAGGAAGTATCCATAGTGTTGGAACAAGGATATGTGTTAAGTTTGAGGGATGTTGATACAGCCAGACTGACGTCAGTATGCGTGGATCGACGCATCCGACTACAAGCTGTGGCAGACAGGAAGCCACTTCTACATTCACTTTTTTGTAGTGTGTTCAAGACTTCCTGGATATTCCAATATAAACCAGAACCATCTTGTGTCGATTGGTTGTTAGTGGACTGCACTCATGGCTACCGTTATTAACCATGGCTACCATTAATTACCATTGACCCCACCGCATAGATGCCAACGTTTGCAATGGTGCCAGGTTCGAGGAATGTGGGCAATTGAATTGCACAGGATCGAGTTCTCAGATGAGTCACGCTTCTGCTTCTCCATTGACTATCCCCTCGCACGCATGTAGCTTTGACGGGGAAACTGGTCCAATCCTTCAGCAATTGTGGAACACGACAAAGCGGCATCATTGCATAGGCGTAATTGAGCTCCATTCTAGGTCATGAGTAATTCGTATTCATGGCACTATGACGGCCCAAAGATTATGTGCTATATATATATATATATATATATATATATATAAAGCAATAAGATTAGAGTTCGGTGAAGTTGTGAAAGAGAAAGTGGCCTGATGGAGCTTTCAGATTTCCAGCACTGTTTAGATCAATGACAGATTCACATGGAGCCTAACTAGTAGGGATACAGGAGGAGCTTATATTGAAGATGATAATAAGTAAATATGAATGACATCGAAATAAAATGCTTTAAAGATTCCTTTTTTTATACATAAAAGACACTCATTGTAGAACAGTATTAATTACATTACATCCATTTTTCTAAATTTTGGATCTTCCACTCCTTTGCTTTTTTAAAATTACGTAATACTTAAATATTTTGTTAAGATTATTTAGGGTTTTAAATTTTTTGGTTATTTAAATAAACATTTATTGGATTTTCATAAGTATTGTTTAATTTATTTTTAGTTAATTTCTTTAATTTCTGTTTCTTTTTCTCTCAGTTTTTTTTTTTTTTTTTGGTTTTAGTTTTAAATATTTTAAAAATGGTTTGTGTTAACAAAATGTACTCTTTACACACACACACACACACACACACACACACACTACACACACACACACACACACACACACACACACATATATATATATATATTATATATAAAGAGAGACGAAGATATAAATGAAATAATTCAAAGTATTCTAAGTTACATTTTATTGTAAAAGTGATTTAAATATTGGTGGGTTTTTCGATACAATGGAAATGTAGGATTTAAATATTTTAGGATAATACTTTTCAGACATGCATAGATATATCTTAGATTACAGGAATACCCAAATTCACGGATAACAGTAGGGTTCAAAGTAAAAATCAAATATTTTCCACGATAATTTTAAAGAGTAATTGCATAATATCCCTCAAAAAAATTCTTTTTTATCTTTTGAATTTACATACAATTTGGAAAAAATGCATTTAAATTTTTTATAAAAATACTATAACTTTGTAGTATTATATATATATATATAATCCTTATATTATGTTTGTTCCCTCACACCCTCACAAGATATAAATTCAAGATTTTGTTTCAATCTAATATTATTTACTGTTACTAAACATTGTTTTTTTTATTTAGTTATTTTTCATTTAAATCAATTATAATATAGGTTACACAAGAACTATTTTAATTGTATATTATAATTTTAAAATTCAATGAAGTGAAGAAGATTGTACTTTAATTTTACATATACTTAAAATTATATCTCCGTGTAAGAAAAGAAATTCATTTGTAGATTTCTTTTTAAGGGAAATTTCTTTTATACTGAGAGTTTGTATAAATAAATATAAAGTTGATAAGTTTAAGTATAAAACCACCAATCATTATGTTAAAACATATGTAAAAATTTTTGTTATCATAAAAATGAAATCAAAATTTCACAGCACACTAATTCCTTTTTTTTTAAAAAAAAAAACATATTGTTTTGATATGAGAATATTTAATTAAGACTTAAGTACTTCAATAAACTTTCAAGAAATGGGCTATAAATATTAGATTATCATATGTCACATAAACTTCCTCGAAGATGAAAAAAAGAAATGGAATATTTTGACAGAATTGAATAATCCATTGACACAAATTATGCCATAATCAAATTTAATAAATTACATTAAATGAAAAAATTAAGTGGGTTAAGTTTAAAATGATATGTGCTCACATGTATTTTTTGTGAGACAGAATCTGTCAAAATTTAAAAGCCAAAGTGGATTATTTTTTCTTCCCTTATCTTTTTTAATATTTTTTTTACATCGCATTTATTAACATAAGGAAAATTCCTACTTAAAATAGAAAGTAACTGTAGTGATGTAAACTAAAATGGATTTCTTAAATTACTTACCTAAAATAATAGTGTAACATATTTATTTGTTATATAAAAATTTGAAAAAGTTGTTTTATTATTATAGCAATATTAAAAGTTTACAAGTTTTGCTTTAAACAGAATTCAATTAATTCACAAGGAAATAAAGTTCTTAAGTAATAATTTAAGAATATCTTGAGATATTTCTTCTCTTACTATCAAATATTCCTTTTAATTTTCTTGATTCTAATAATAAAAAGGAACAATTTATGAGAATAAATTAATATAAACTGCTAAAATTATGTCAATCGGAATATTGAGTTTCTATGATAAAATTCAAGAAACAATTTTTAAAAATGGTTCTAAAATTCGTTAAGCATGGAAAATTGTATTCTTTAGATTTTGTTAAAAATTTACAAGTGCATTTCTTTGAAATCAATGCTGAAATCACAGTAGTAGCACTTTCCCCTCTTACACTTTTGTATATAAAAAAAAAATTTAATTCTGTATTTACAAGAATAAACATCATGTTGCAGATTATTATATATGCAAGTTAAAGGCAAAATCCATTCAATTTTTCATACAGAATGACAAAAATAATAAATAAATAAAAATACATAGATTTATTTTCAATATATATAGTTAATTAGGTAATCTTATTAGATAAATTAAAGAAATGATTTAATGCATCATTTCTATTAAAGCATAATTTATTAAACAGAATATCATTATAGTAGATGTATTAAAAATATGTAGGAAAAACATTTTTTCAAGCTATTCTTTATTAAGTAGAATTCTAAATACATTTCTATCAAAATGTGGAACCTTATCCTGCTTCTTCGTCGTCATAATAACTATTTGGTATAAATTTAATATTTGGTATTCATAAATACTTATAATCTTTAAATTTTGTACGCGAATCATTTTTTCTTTCATTGTAATAATGCTAATAAATATTAATTTTATTCACTTAATTTATATTGTGACGCCCGCCAAACCGGGCTCCATCTTGCGCCATCACTAGATTCAATTATTAAGCACTACGACACAAATAATTACAGAATCAGCAAAAAAACTTTTAAACAATTTATTAACATATATTTACTATGACAACAACTGCCTATGCTCTCCCGGGTAAGCTTTCTAATACCTTAGTTAACCCACCAATAGTAATCTAACAGACTCTTATCACTAATCCTTCCTCGACTGCAACTCAGACTCTAGATCAACTGTTGAAAACACTAGGAAATATCCTTCTAACATCAATCTTTACTCGAACCCTCTATTGCAATCTCTATTTCCTCCTTCCTCTTATCTATCACTTCAGCTTCACCTCTCCTACAGCTCCCTTTCAGATACTCTTGCTACTTCCAGTCGGAGTTTATATATTTCTTAACTCAACCACTTCACTTCATTCCTAACTGCTTTACATAATAACTTTACGTATCACGTTTCATTTTTGGTTGGGCAAAGGTTCTTTAGCGAAAGTAATCAATCTCAATTAAAAATCCCCAAGGTTAGTGAAGAGAAACCGCGAATAGCCCAATGTCACAATATAAAATTGAAATCTTTTTTCTTAAAAATAAAGAAATTTCCTACAAAGTTAGAGTTTAAAGGTTAAAGAAATATTAGTATTTCATGTGTTGAAAGGATTTAAATGGATTTTTGAATTAGAATAACATGTATTTAAATACATTTCTCCTGAGTGGATAATATTAACAGAAAAAAATTTATAAGTAAAGAATAACTGATTCAAACAATTACTCAATTTGAAGTGACATTACTAATAAATATCAGAAGATCATTTTTTATAATTCCCTGATGCCTTTAAAAGACAAGGTTGTGTGGATGAGTAGAAGTTGTCCTCGTGGAATGTTCTGTGCCTAACTCATGGTGAAAATATTACAATTTAGGATATAATTAATAAAATACCTTTTTTAAATAGTCTTGGTTGTTAGCAGTAAAATTAAATTCTATAAATGTTTTACATTTTTCTTCTTTCATAAATGCTACTATACATATTAAAAGTAAGCCAAACTTATTAAATTCCTTTAGTAAATACTTGTGTTTGAAATTATAGGAACAAGAATGAACCACACAAATAAAAATTAATATTATGCAAGTATAAATCTAGAAATCAGATCTAATTTTTTAAATTACGTGTAAAAAAACTAATAAAATCAAAGACTTTCGACAAATATTTTAGAGCAAAACTCACAATCTGCAAAATTTACAATGTGATGCATAATAACTTTTGTTGAGACACTTATAAATGAGGAAATAATTTTAAAAAAAGTCACTAACACTTTAGGAAAGGAAATATGAAATACTTATTTATAGTTTGTGCACCATTACTTATATGCTGTATATGATTTGAAATATTGTATCAAAATATTTATGAAATTTTGTTCAACACATTTCATGTTTGAAGAATATTTTAAAATTTTATTCTGTGTGATACTTTTTTTTCAAAATGTAGAAATTGCTGTTCTCGAACGGCTACAAAATCTTATGATTTAACGTTTAAGAATGTTTAAGATTAGTACTTTCATTACAGAAGAACTTTTTTATTGGATTTCGAAGAACAAGTGTTTAAGAGAAACGGGCTCTGGAAATGTTTATTTCAGTGTGAGAAGAGAAATTTTTGTTTCTTTTTTTAAAAAAAATATCGATATGTATTTTATTTTCGAAAAAAAAAAATGACAAACAACTTGATCAATTTATAAAAAAAACGAGAAGTGTAGTTTAAATTTTATAATTTATATATCTGATTAAGGTATTCCATTACATTTGTAATAATGATAACTTGCCACTCTTTTGTGCTGAAACTTGCTGTTATGTCCTCCCCTCTTTTTATTATTTTTCTAATTTTAAAAGGAAACTGGTTGAAAAAATTATAGGCTAAACCAAAGAAAGGGAAACAAGTAAAACCTAAAAATGTAATTAATACGCCAAACCCAATTGATATGATATGGTATGAAATAATAAAAATCAGAGAAGTACCATAATCAAATAATTTTTTTGCTTATGCATAATTCAATAATTTTTTTTGCGGAAATGATTTGCCTTCCTTGTATTCTCCTAATAAAGGTGCTTTCACAAACAACAGTACTCTCTTCGTCATACATGATTAAGGTCGTAAATCAAAATGAACTAAATTAGACAGTCTAAACTTTTCAAAAACCATACATGGCACTAAATCCTCTTCAGAATCTGAAATCAAACGTTGAAACAGTGAAAGGCCTAACATTAATCTCTTGTTGAAAGAGGCATCGAAATATCTCTTTTAACTTTTGCAAAAGATCAAGTACATTTTCTATTTTTTACATTCAATTATGGAATCGAGATTAAAAAAATATTATCTGAACCCACGAAAAACTTGCCGTTCAATTGTTTCTCGCATCTGTTCATAAACTTGAAACGTGGGGTGTGTACATTCACAAAAATGAATGTTGTTCGGGACGTCCAGTGGAAGTCACTACTCCCGGAATGATTGACGAAATTTAGGATACTGTTTTGAGTGATCGACAAATCAAAGTATTTGAAATAGTTGAAACCAATGGAATATCGCAAGGTACAGTGTTTTTAATTTTGTAAGAAAAATTACAAAGCACGGTGTTTTTAGTTGAGTAAAATATCTCGGCAAGATGAGTGACGTGTTTGATCTCAGTGAAAAATAAAGGTTCATGTGGTCGACACTGAAGCTATTTTGGTACTTTATCGACGCAATTGTGACGACTTTCTGAGTCGATACATAACTGTGGACAAAACATGGATACACTACTACACTCCGCAGACAAAAGAACAGTGGGCGTTTGGAAATCAGGATCCGAAGAAAACAAATATGGTGAAATTGGCCGGCAAGGTGATGCCCATGTTTTTTTTTTTTTCAGATGCATTTGGAATTATCTGCACCGATTAGTAAGAAAAGGGAAAACAATAGGTGGAGTAATATACATCATTATTTCGGCCTTAGAGCAAAGAAATCAGGAACAAGCATGTTGAAAAATAAAAAGATCCTCTTCCATCAAGACAATACACACCTTTGCAGTTTTGATAATGAAAATCATTGAATTAAAGTTCGAATTATAACAACATCCATCGTATTCACTGGATTTGGCTGCAGTTACTTTTTTTTATTTGAAACATAAAAAAAGGCTTAGTGAACAACGGATCACGTCGAAGCTTAGTGAACAACGAAACGTCGATTGAACAGGTCCTCGCTCAAACCGCTGCCTATTTTTAGAACTTACGAAATCTTATTTTTAGCTGACACAAAAAAAGTTGGGAAAACACTTCGAAAAGTGTATGGAGCTAAAAGGAGATTATGTTGAAAAATAAAAAATATATATTCTAAAATAATTCGTTTTTCTATCTTTTTAATGATTTATTGAACGACCATCGTATTTATCTGTATCTTGCAAAGTTTTAAGCTAAAATATCAAAGGACAATACTGTTAAAGGTACGTACACTAAACTGAAAGTCTAAGCATTCTGTTACTTTAAATATAACTTCTGCACAATTTTGAATTTATACTTTTCTAATGGTACATAATTCACTATTGAATTAAAATATTCACTTCGCGATTGGAACATATTTTTCTACAGAGAAACTCCATCGAAAACATAGCATTAAAACGGTTTTCACTTTCGGCACCTGCACAATTACTCTATCCACTTCCACTTCTCTGCAGCTATCACACGCAGTAAACATTCCATTCATACTTACTTAATACCATCACCCAAGATAAAACAGGCATTCATAGGGACGTTATTGTTGTAAAACTTATTTGAAGCAGTATAGTCTCATTTATGAATTGGTATGTATGCGGCATAATAATCACTTCAAATACCGAAACCTTCTTTGAGGCATTGAAATACTTCCAATGGATAAAGCTTTCTTCGAGGCTTAATTGTCACTTTAATAAGGATAGCCTTCTTTCAGGCCAACGATTGATTGAGAGTTTATAAACGTTTTATTTAGAGGCAACACGAGGACTATTGGCGACGGACTTCGTAATTTTTCTTTCAGGCGTAATAGTCACTTAAATAAGTAAAATATTCTCTCAGACGTATCAGTCACTTCAATGGGTAAAGTCTTCTTTGAGAAGTAATAGTCATATCAAATAATAAACCCTTCTTTCAGGGGTAATATACGTTTCAATAAAACAAACTATCTCTAAAAAGTAATAATCACTTCAACTGGTAAAGTCATGTTTGAGATTCAACAGGCTCTTCAATCTATAAAGCCTTTCTTAAGGTGAATAATCAATGTAATTGGCACTCTATTTCTCAGGTGAATCAATCATAAACGGAAAAAAGCAGTTTATGATGTATTTTGATCCACTTACTACTGGATCTTTCTTCAGGCGTAATATCCAAGTTCATTAAGCTTTTGGTAGACCTAAATATCAAAACTATAGAAAAAATATATCTTAAGTACTATTTGATTATTAAAAATGAAAGGCTGCAGTGCTGATTCAATTATAAAAGAGGAAAGGCGTGGTGCTGAATACACATAAAGATACATATGAGTAAATTTCTCAGTCGGTTTCGATATATATTAATGATTAAAAATCTTAAATACTTTTTTCTGCAGATCATAGAGGAAGAATATTTAAATCTTGAATGGTAACAATGCTGTTGCATACAGCTCAATGTTTCCATTTACTATATATTTCTTTGTAATATATATATATATATATATATATATATAAACATATGAAGCATATACATTCATATATATGTTACCCATTCGTAAACAGTTCCAAACACAGGTGTAAACGAGCCATGAACTTCATCCACCTCAGCACTGATCTCTTTTGGTGTTAAGTCTTGTAAATATAAATGTTTAATCACTGCTCGATATTTTTTTTTCATTTTGCTACATAAATACAAGTTTCAGGTTTCAATTGATAGTAAAAACAAAACCATTTGAGGGAAATAACTGAGACTTAGATTGCTGGCTAGTGAGTCATGTTGCTTACTGAAAACAAACAATTTTCGATGATACGAGCGCCATTTCTAGAGTTTTCTAAGGACTTATTGAATGACTTTCGTATTATATATACAATATTGAGTTAATTTTCTTTAAATCTTTTAATTTCAATTATTTGTTGAAAACTAAAAGTATCCTTTTTACTCTATACTGTAGAAGATATATAGAATATAATCTTAGTATCAGGATGAACCTATATAATACTAAAAATTATTATAGTGATAAAAATGAACTTCAAAATTAAGATTTGACATACTAATATACATTGTTATGAAAACATGGAGCTTTGTATTGTTAAAAGTGTTCCAGTTGCAAAATATAGGCTATGATGAAGGAACTATTTGACTAAGTATTGCTGCACATTTTATACTTGTGTATTCAAGGGTCCATTTAAATTCATTAAAATTTCAATAGATTGAACTTTCTATTACTTTATTATATAGAAAAAACTTTTCTGATTTTTTAAAGATATTGCATACAGATATTTCAAACAGAATTTGATCTTTTAAAAATAAAGTGGAAGAAAATTGGGATTTAAATAGTTTTTATGTTTTGACTGTTTGATGAAAGCTATCATTTCCCAAGAAAAAACGGTTTCGCTGAAATACTGAAAATAAGCGTATTATATTATTCTTGTTCTTAATATTAGCTGCAAACTGCTACTAATTATTTATAACTATAGCTCGTACTTTTGTTTTGCCATGATACATTGATTTGTGAATCTGAGGTTTCGATGTGATTCAACATTTCGATTTTTGAAGTAAGCTTTTTATAAGACAATTAAACTGAAGTATGTGTTTTTTACTTTCTTAATCTAAAAATGATTTCGATTGATTCTGCCTAAAGACGATCAGGAAAACATTTGTCCAAAATGAGGTTTATGGTAATATGTATATACTCTGCAAATCTAGTCTGAGTGTGTGTGAATCACTGAAGAGCGGCTCGAGGGAAAGAAACATTTAAATAGATGGTGACTCATCATTTATTGAAAAGGATTGTAATTTTGATGTGTGATAAAAATACGAGCATTACGCTTTCAAAAATTCATACCTGTTCATCTCGCAAAATATTAAATGAAAATATCACATTAACAGATGAATTTATTAGAGGTCATCTGGTATTTATACAATGGAATATGAAAACTTTAGTATACCATGTTCTTTTTAAAATTAAAAAAAAAAATGTTGGGTAAATAAAGTCATTCCTGAAATAAACAGAATTTTTGTGTATGTAATAAGGACAAATGGATAGCTTTACAATAAAGATGTAATGTCAACTTTTCATAACGCAATACCAACTTTTATACCGCAATGACAATTTTTTGCAGTACCATGAACTTTCTTTCATCAGTAGCGGAAACACCTTACACTAATTCTATGAATACTTAGAGAAAGTATTCCAGAGTAGTTAAAGAAGAATCACTTTTAATACTGCTTTGGAAAAGGTGACACAATTTCGTGAGTTATTATTAACAATGGGATATAACATGGGAAGCTAGTGGTTATTCTTCTAGTGTTGGGATATGTGCTATTATAGCGGACAGAAACGGAAAGCTAATTGATGCAGTAGTGTTACATCTTTATTGTAAGAGATGTGAATCCTGGAAACGTCAAAATGGGGTCACCTGCTTATAAATAGTGTAAACACAACACGAAAAAGTGTTTGAATAACCACAGTGGCTTAGTAGATATAATGGAACTGTTGCTGTTTCAGCTATTGCAAAGTTGTTGTTCTGTGAAATATGTTTCTTACATTGATGACAGAGATACGAAAACTCTTTTTATCCATTGCTGCATCTAATCCATAAGAAGAAAGCACTCCAGTAACAAAATTGGAATTTGTCAAGCCCATCCAAAAAGAATGGAAACTCGTTTCCAAAAAATTGATGAGTGCAAAATCCGTATACTCAGTGATGGGAAGTCAATTGGTGAGAAGGGCAGAATTATAGACGAAATGATTCCCTTGTTTACTACATATTAATGAAATGCAATGAGGCAAAATAAAGCATGTCTTACAAATATGCAAAAACCGTTGAGACGATGCATTTTTATCTTCGTTCAAATGACTAAGAACTATGGCACAGTTTTTATGCTGAGAAATTTAATTATTGGTGTAAGTAACCAAAAGAGTTCGTAAGAAGGTGTGAGGATGCTTTTAAACATAAAAACACACTTTTAATAGCAGTAATGGATACCATAAAGTCAATATTGAAATATCTACCACAACCTACATTTGTACACATGTTTTTTGGGGGTAATATACAAAGTAATAAGTCCACATATTCATTAATATGGAAGTTATGCCCGAAACCTTTAAATATTTATTATGTTCAAAATATTCACATTTGATTATTATTTCAAATAACAAACAATATATATTTAAAACTATGGTAAATTTTATGTTTAATACCAATTTTTTCAGAACGTCTTTTCTAGGATTACATACATATTTTTAAATCCGTTTAATGGAATTTCATAAAGCTTTCATAGTAGTTTCTGACCCTATCATTACTCAAAAAGATGAAATAGTTTGAATTTTTAATGAAGCAATATTAAATAATAATTATTTACAAAATTTGAAAACTGAATATTAAGCTTCTGTAATTTATTAAAAACTTTAAATCAAACTTTCATGCTTCGTCATTCTGATTGATTGGTTTTATAAATGTTGCCCTAGAAGCAACACGAGGACTGTTGGAGACGGACTTTCGTAATTTTGAATCTCGGTCACATGATTAATACGACACCTGAGCTGAAAGCCTTCTCCTAACTTTGTGACATTGGTCTATTCGCGGTTTCTCTTCACTAACCTTGGGGACTTTTAATTAAGATTGATTGCTTTTACTAAACAACCTTTGCCCAACCAAAAATGAAACGTCAATATCTAGATAGAAAGCAAGTAGAAATGAAGTGAAGTGGGAGAGTTAGGAAATATATAAACTCCGACTCAAAGTCACGTTAGAGAGACTGAAGGAGAAGTGGAAAGAGAAGCTGAAGGAGAAGATATAGAGAGGTTGAAGGAGGAGTTGGAAAGAGAGGTTGAAATAGGCGATTGGATTAAGGTGTAGTTATTCCAGAGGGCTACAATGTTTCTAGAGTCTGAGTTGCATTCGAAGAAGGCTTAGTGGTAAGAGTCTGTTAGATTATTAGTGGTGGGTTGAATTATGTTAGTATAATGTTTCCCCGGGAGAGCATAAATAATTGTTGTTATATTAATTAGAAGTTAATAAATTCTGCAAATATTGTTCTAGTGTCTCTTTGATTGACGTATTGTGACTTAGTGTTTAATCATTGAATTTAGCTATGGCACAAGAGGCAGCCCGGATCGGGCAGGCGTCACAACTTCCGCACCACCCCAACGGGAGCACTTCGGGCCCCAACATATTTAACATGTATCAGCCTCGTTATACGGTAGGTCTTTAGTGGCAACAGCGCTCCAATCTACGACTCGATGAAAACTGTCGACCGTGAGACCACGATCTCGGCCATTAGTCTACCGTGGCTACGTTTTGTCATTCTGAAAATCACTTTATATCCTGTTGAGAAAATAAATCATAAATATATATTTAAACCTATTTTTTAAAACGATGCATGTAATACACATCATCTGCAAGAGAAAATCGAAATTTCTAATTTAGTTAAATCTATTTAAGTACTTACGTTATTTCAAAAATTGTTCATTGGATATATTTTAATGGATACAATATTAGTTTTTTATCCCCCAAAAATTTACATTCCAGGAAACAATTCCAAGAAAATTAAATCACCTTACAAATTCATATAGTTTTGCTTCATTTTCAACATTTTAAAAGATATTTGCCTTCTTAGTGCCCTGCACATAGATAGAAATATTTTACAGATCATTATGCAAAAATGTAACCAAGAATATATTTATCACAATTATAAAAAAATTGTGTTACGGACCGGTAGAAAATCATAATATCATATTAATTTTGAAAATTTTAAAATAAATAAATGTTCCAAATATAATTTTTAAAAAATGAAATATACTACAACATATATTTATTATAATTAGGATTCAATAATTTTAAATAATAATAAATTAATAAGTTAACATAAATATATGAGAGATATAAATGAAGAACAACTGTTAACAAATTATATGACCAGTTACTTAAAACACAGTATGAAATTGAACATCATATCGGTCCTTCATTTTCATGATAACCTCAAACGCTCTGGTTTTCATTGAAATGACCAAGTGGTTAGTTCAATTTCAGAAATATTGTAACATTTTTTTTACAATAGCACCTTCCACGTCATAGTTGGGAAAAATATTTATTAATATTATAAATTTTGTAACATAATATACCTCAAGGTTTCCCATGTGATTTAAATCTGGAATAAGACTTTACCATGGAAAAAAGGTAACTTTTTAAAAACATTCCTGAGGGGATTAAATGTACGGCAAGAAGCATTGTTTTGCTGAAATATCCAGTTTGAACCACCTAAAAATGGGCCAGATGGTATCAGATGATCATATAGCATAGTTATCAAGCGAAATCTGTATGGCTAATAAGTAAAAGTTCTGTAAAGGTTCGATGTTAAATCGCACAGTCCGTCATTACACTAAAGGCTTCCCAAACCATTACTGACCTTCCTCCCATTTGTCAACTGAAACATTCTTTCGATTCCATCTCAAGTCATGATAATTTTGTTTGTAGACATTAGGATTTGTATAGTTTTATTAACGTTATGCTAGAAATAACACGAGGGTTAATGGTGATAGATCACGTAATTTTGAAGCTCGGTCAAGTACAATATAGCCATCGGGACCGTCATGATTAAATTCCTTTTCTTCAAAGAATATAATTAGTTTTCACTCATCATTCGAATACTTGACATTTTTAGTCAATTTCGGTCACTGTATAAAGTATCCACCTACCATCGAAGATAATTTTTTTAAATAATTGAAAAAATAACTTTTTATATGCATTATACTATAAGATATTGTTAAAAACTTAAAACACACTATAAAATTTGCATATAATAATAATAATTATTAATATTTCAGCTCAAAAAATACGTAAAAATAGCATTAAAATGGCACTTGTGCAAAATAACAAAACTAAAATTTAAATAGAGATATTTCAGTTCTGTAAATTTTATTATGAGAAATTGAATCTAATGTAGGATTTGCGCCTCTCTCACAATTATAACCCTGAAAATTAAATATTTATAGGAAGTCGTTCTTTAACACACAGAAAAACCGTACAAATTTGTGACAAATTATGATTTTTATCATCAATCAATATCATCATCAATAAAATGCAAATTAATTGCATCATAACAATAGAAGAGTTTCATGTTCTGAATTCTATTTTATAGAGTATTCTATGAAAGTTTCATAACATTATATACATAACTTTTTTCAATACGATGTTTTGCGCCGAAGCAAAATATGAAAATCTTGATTTTGAGAAAGAGCTGAAAATACATTTCAACCCAGAAACTTACATTAATTTAACATTAAAAGTAAATTTTGCCTGATTTGTAAAGTTCACTATCTGTATTACTTAAATAAGTTATCTTTTTCTTCCTGATGGTCTTTAAGATTTTCCTACGCTTACATTTAACAGGTGTTGTATAACGCTTCAATTCCCTGATTCGATTGTAATCCAACTTTTTTTATCACTTCACAGTGAAGTAGCCAGGATTTTCAATGTTCTGCTTATTTAAGACTTAAACAGACTTGATGTCCTTCGTTAAATTGTATAACTGCATCAAATGCGTTCAAATATTACAGTTTTCAAACAAACAAAAACTTTCTTTAGTGCTCTTTATCATATTACACCATTAAAAGATTCATTTGCATTTTGGGTCTTAAGAAATTTATCTTGCATGTTGGAAGATATTTTGATGGCGATATTACGTAAAATATCAATAAAAAACAAACATTAAAGTTCCATTTTCGGTAGCAGAATGCTATTTCCAGTTCTAAAATTTGACACAGACTATTATTAAAATGCTTATAACTCAAGTTCTATGTAAGACAGAGACAAAATTGAAACTGTTTCTAGAAAGCTAAGAAATTCGGCTTTAATAATAGACCATCAATAAAAACTTTTGGACCGAAAATCGCGTTTTAAAGCTAGGCGGATTCCTTAAGTTTACGTTTTTATAATTTCGATGGTTTCTTCATTTTCATAAATTTTATATTATTTTGATTTAAAACTCTTCCGAATTGTGACATATAAAGTTTCTTTGCTGAAACATTACGAAATTTTGAGAGTCAAAAGACATTTTTTAAATGATAGTTGAAAATTCGCCAGTCGTACGTGTTGTCAAAATTATTTTTTTCCAGGTCATTTTATTTTGCTAGCATAAAATTTTCGAATTATGGCGTTGTGAATGACAGTTGTAGAATGCTTCATTAATCTAGCTATTTCTCTTTCAGATTTACCATTTTTACCACCCTTATAAAATGAAAATTTTCTGTCTTTGTCCTTGGATAACTGTTTAACCTGAATCTTCTAATAATTTGTGGATAACACAATCAGAACCTACACATTTGCTTCTCAGGTAATAATGGAATGAAATACTAATGCATGTGTTTTATAATTATTTTGTTGTGACGTATATTATGCTAATTTTCTCAAGTGGTCTTAAAATTTCTTAACTTACTCCTTATTCAATTCTTAGAAAATTGAGTAGATCTGAATAAAATTTAGATTAATTTTCAGAGTTGGAATTAGTACAGAAATTGTTTCGTGAACCATTTTAAATACACCAGCTTAAAATTTGCATATTACATCTTCTTCAGAAATGCACAACATCATTAGTGGTCTTATAATTTCTTAATGGACTACAATATGGTTAGTAAAATAGTTAGAAGCTCTCAAGGTATTAGAAAATAGTTTAGTTTTTCTTAAAAGAAAACAATAATGAAAAATTTAAATATGGAAAGTAATTTAGGAATTATTTTAATGTTAAAAAATTTGAAATATTTTATTTGGGATTTCAGAAAAGGATGTAAGCATTCTTTAAGAAAATTTAAATAATGATAATATTATTTATAAGCAAATAATACTGTTTTTTCAGGACAATTCTAAATATTTAGTTTATAAATTTAATATAAATATTATTAAAAAAATATTAATAATTCTTAAATAGACATTTTAGTAAAATTAACTTTCATAATATTTTGAAGAAATTCCAGTTGAAATGTAAGAAATGAAAGCATTCAGGCATAATAAAAATTAGTAGACTAATATTTAACTAAAATCATCTTATGAAGATCTGAAAGCAATTAATTTAAAGAATTTATAAATGAATATCGACTTTTGTATATTCAAGGTACTTAAACTGTTATACGCAAAGTCTTAAGAGTTATTAGGAATAAAAGAATAAGCAGTATTTACACTCCTAGTATCAAGTAGCACTTTAACTATTAAACAACAAATAGTTAGTGACATTCCGTTAAAATTTATTTTTTCAAATTATTTATATTTAAAACGTAAAATTATCTGATTTGTTTATTCGGGAATAAAAACAGAAGAAATAGATTATAGTAAAGTTATCATTTGTTTATTGTATAATTTTTGAATACTAGAATGGCTAGAATTTACTAGACAGCTATTAAAGTTCAATTTTATTTTTATTCTGGAATGATTGTTACATAATTATACTATTTATCTCATAGAAGAGTTTCTACAATCCTGTCATATCATGATATATATTTTAATTTGAACACAAATGTTATAAAAGGTGAAATACTTATTCTTTAATTAAGTATTTGATGTTGTATCATATTACAATCTTATCCATTTCTTATGACTTTTTTGAAGAAATAAAGATAATCTCCTGTTTATGTCTTTTTGAAATAGTTAATAAATGTATATATATTGTACATCAGTTGTTAATAAACACGTACAGAGATTCATTTTTTTTCTATCGTGAATTTTATAAAACAACGAAAAAGTCATAAAAATAAAAGTCATAATATAATAAATACTTTATTTCAGTCTAATGAAGATCACACTAAAGCTGTTCAAGTATTTTAAAATGTTACAAGTTGACCTTACAAAATGTTAACAGAGTTGAAAGTGAATATAATTTTTCCTCTAGCATCAGTGAACTCATATAATTGAATTTATCAAAAATAAAATGCTTCAAATTATTCATTTCTTGAAATAGATACAAATATGTTTTTATAATCTCAAAAATCTCATCATAAAAAGGAAAAGGAGATCTATGAAAGTTTTTTAGGTTCAAAAATTGTAAAAAATTACTGATAACAAGATCGGAAAAATAGGATGAACCTTTTAAAACTTCCATGCGTTTTTGTCAGAAAAATTCGAATATCAGTCTTGCTGAATGAGAGAGTGCATTATAATTGAAGAGCATGAATATTTTAACATTCACATCTTCTAGAATTTCTAGAAGACACTTCGTGGTTATCTATAACTGGACAGGATACAGTTATCCATAACTGCATCCTGTCCCTCTAGCTTAATAACTTCGACAAGTATCGTAGTTCTAATGAAACCGGCATATATGATAAATACATTGAAAATGACTGATAACGAATCTTCTCTGGGGATACACTACTTCATATTTATATATCTGGCCAAAGGTTTTTTGACTTCTATCGTCTGTGTCTGCATCAAAAATTTCGGGGTAACCTTCATACTTCCAAATCAATATTTTTCCTATCAGTGAATGCTGTTCTAAAAACAATTGATTCCCATTCCATCATATTTTATAATAATACGATTAAAATTATGTATATATATTATAAATATTTTCTACACATTAAGCCTTTTTTTCAGGAAATAATGTTGTAGATAAAATATTAACTATTTCGTAATTAGGTAGCTCTAAGTACTCTTTTGTTAAAATCGTAGAAATAATTGAAAGAAATGTTTTAATACTTTGAATTTGTTCAGAATGTGGATCAATATTTTCTTCCATCTCAATAATAGTATTTTTTATTTGTCTTTTTATCTTTTTTTGTATTTTTAGGCTGATAATATAACTACGTGGAAGATCAGATACTGTCTTGCTATACAACCTTATGTCTGAATGATTAACAATTATGTCTGAATATGAAACATATTCTACATAAAACATTGTAATAAAATAAGACTAAATTATATCTAAAGCTATAGAGAGTGTTTTGTGTTTAATGATTGCGTTATTCACCTGAGGTAATCCTTTCGGAACTTACCTTAATGGAATTAATGGTAATTCTGTAATGAGATTAACAATGGAAATTACTACCGTTTCACTTAATTCTAGCCTGTTGATAAATCTATTGTATCCTTTCTTTCTCCTTGAACAATTTGGAAGAACAGATGTTATCTCAGTCATCGTACCCTTAAAGAATTTTGTAATGAGAACAAATTTGCAGTTGGATCAAGTGAACTAAAATTCTGACTTCTACATGTGCATTCCAAACACTGTTTTCTAATTTAAATATTTTTAGACTAAATAATTTTGGGCTCCCTTAGCTTCAATTAATATTATTATTATTTCGTCATACATTTAAAAATGTAACATTTAGAAAAACCATACAAATTGTGGAAGTTGGCTAGTAATAATAATAATACTTTCTTTGTAAAAGTTAAGAAATATTAATTATTTCGAGAATAAAATTTTGAAATTCAATAATTGTATTAAATGTATTAATAAGTTGTTTAAGATAATCTTACATAAGCCTAAGACTAAAAATTCTTATATATTAATTAAAAGTACTTTTTAAATAATATATAAGAAATATATCGTCAGCAATTTTAAATGAAGATGAAAAAAATCAAAGAATTACTAAAATAATTGTAAAAAAAACAGAATTATCTTATTTTCAAGTATATTTATTTAACATTTAATCATTCAACATAATAAAAAAATTGAAAGTTACTCAAATTGTTATTTTACAAGAAAACTTAAGGCAAAGTGGGAACATATTCTTAAATACTTAGTTTACAACTTACTTGACTGCATCATTTTTAAAATTATTTTTTTTTAAACATGAAATTTTCTATTTTGTACAAGTTTCACAGACGCATTATTTCCATTTTTGTACAGCGAAAACAACAACAAGAAAAACCGCAAAATATGAAAATTAGCCTTTCAGATATCTTTCCTACAAAGCAATTTTTTTGAGTCCTTATCTAAAATCTCAGTATCAAAAATCCGTATTACTAGTATATAACAAAAGGTATTATACATATTTTACTTACTTAATAAAAATGAACAAAAAAAATCCTTTTAAGTAGGTATTTTTTATAAACTTCAAGAAATTTAAAATTTTAAGTAATTTTACAGTCATATTTCCTAATGTTGTATGTGAAGAGTCTACACACACACACACACACACACACACACACACACACACACACACACACACGCACAGCCACACGCACACACACACACATATATATATATAGTTTGATGAGAAGATATTATTAAATAACCATTTTTTAAAAATTATTCAATTTTTTATATAAAAGTAAAATTAGTTCTCATGACATTTATTTGCTTTCATTGTTTCATGTTGAGAAAAAATCGCTAATAGATATAATTATAATATTCCTTAAGATAAAAGAGCATACCAAAGTATTTTCATAACTGAATTCAAATAAAAAAAGTTATAAATTACTCAAAGCTAAATTTAAAAATGCTTTTTATAAATATGAAAATTTCTGTATATGATATATAAAAAACAACGCTTTTTTGTTATGATTTATATTTGTAAAAATAAACTTTTCATTGTGGGTTCATGAAAATTATCTAAGCTGTTCAAAATTTTTTCCCTACTCTTTCAATATTTCTCCCTAATTATTATTAATAAAAATATTTTTACTTTACAAATCAAATAGAAAACAAATGATCAACTAATAAACTAAAATCGAATTTATCATGCACTAAAAATATAAATCTTTATAAGACTCTCTCTTTCTTTATTTAAATAATTAAAACTGTTTTTTATATCTTTATAATACAACACAAATACTAATGCTAATTTAAAAAAAAATTAAAAATGATAATTTTAAAATAAATATTTAATAAAAAAGGGGAAAGACTGCTTTTACCGTATACTTAATAAAGATACTATTTAGCGTCAAGAAATTTATAATCTATAACGCTAATATCATATTAAAAATGACTGAAAAAACCAGTGAATAAATAAAAGAAAAGAAAATCAAATAACTTAATACATTTGGTAATTAAAATGCAAAAATATTTCTTTAAGGTACGTATATTTATTCTACTTTTATAATATTTTGTAAAATGCTATTCTTTTTAAAAGATTTGTCTTATAATTAAATAAACAACATTTAAACGCATAATTACAGAGTATCAAATAATCTACGTAGCAAAATCTTATTAAATATGATGATTAAGTTTAAATAAATCACTTATATAACACGTGAAAGGTATGTGTGGGATAAAAAGAGAGAGGAAGAAAAAGAAAAAGACACAGAGAGAGAATATAAATGAAAAATCTCTCTCATTTTGATAATATATTCTTACTCTAATATTTTATGGATATCAGAACATTCTTTTTCCCTTGGGGATACTCAAACTAGCTAATAAATCTTCTGAAGCTTTTCTCTGGGAAAATAGGGAATTTTTATTGCTATTATTTATTATGTTGCTTAATGACGAAACTCATAACAGTACACACAATATAATGTATTTCCCAGTTCAGAAAGCAGAGGATTCAACTACTAGCCTAAGATGTACAACGACACATAAAGGAAAGTATGCTCTTGGGAGAGAGAGAAGACAGCACAAAAAATGAGGCCAGAGGAAGCGAAAACGCGCAAAATAAGATCAGCAATGAAATAAAATTGATAGGAGAACGTAAGCTATTTATTTTAATACAGTTTCGCTACTGAATACTTATCGATTTAGCATCGACCATCCAGCAACTATAAGGTATCGGGTCAGCATAAATTTACGAACAAGGAATTTATGAATATTCTTTCGATTGAGATTTGACGTAATATCATGCGAATTTCTGTTTGAAAAATCAGTTATTCTTTCATGATTTCAAAGGCTCAGTGCATATTCAAGCATTTATAACAATACTACCATTATACTTTAAGCAATTAACAGTAAAACATACTATATTTATTAAATTTATAAATGCTTTACATTTAAATTTTAAGATGAATTTACGATTCATTAATATATCATTAAATACTTCATTACATCATTAATTTAAACTTTAAAACAAATATAATTATTTATCATTATAATACATCGAATCATTAGTAAAGTTTTAACAGCCTAAATGATGCTTTTATGGATCTGATTTCAAAGAAAGTAGAATAATTTATTTCTTTAACAATTTCAGTTTTCCATTTATTTTTATTTTTAACTAAATGCTCATACGAATGAGCATTTAAGTAATAATTTGCTTTTATTGCATTTAAACATGTTTAATATTCTTTTCTTTTTTTATTTCCACGTTACTGACAATTTCAAGTCAGTTCCCATTGGAAACTTTTATGAGCAGATTTCCCTTTCTATGATAAATTACGAATCAATAGAGGTAAAATTGTTTTATTGTGATATAAATTTAATTAATGCACTCTAAATATTTAACTTAAGAAAATAAATTACTTCGTGTTAATTTGATTTTATTTCATCATAAAGTATAATTTCAAAGGAAAAAATGATGCAAATTTTTACAAAATCGACAGAAAAGATTCCATTGTCGAAAGAAAAAGTATGTCTTAGATAATTACATAAATTCAATCGTAATAAAAAAAAAGAAAAAAAAATGTTATATATATATATATATATATATATATATATATATATATAATACTATATATATATATATATATGTATATATATATATAATATATATGCATATATATCTCCTTGTGCTTGTGCTATTTTGTGTGTGTGTGTGTGTGTGTGTGTGTGTGTGACGTGTATGCATGTGTTACACCTGTTTTGATAAATGAATTTGATTTTATTGATATTATTTTATTTATGATACTTTTATATATGACTGAATTAAATGCTGCTCTGAATTATATTAAAATTACTATCCCGTGGATGGAAAAAATACTTTAAGATAAAATATAGAATGAGCTTAAAGTGCCTTAATACTTTTATATGAATTTTATTTATTAATATATTACAATAAAATATATTTATTTATATATATGATATAATATTATTTTTGGACATTTTGATATATGTATGTAAAACAATCTGCTACAATTAAGACATTTATACACTTTTCAAATATGGACTCCTGCTATCCAATTTTTCATAACTGTTATTATGCGTCTAGATATATCTCTTGGATTTCTTAGAGAACATTGGTGTTGAGAACGATGGTTTTAGTAGTATTGGTAAAAGTACAACCTTTCAAGTACTTCAGAGAAGAAGAATGGATCAGTAAGATAAAAGCAACATATGGACTGACTCTAAACTTGGTAAGTTTATATTCCTAACTTTTCAGCAATGTATACCACAACCCTAATATTGCTCTGGCTGAGAGGTTTTTCAGTTCTTAAATACCTTTACGAACTCTTGTGTCAAGAAACGTTTAAATAAAGTAAATATCATCGGCCTAGAAGAAGGTCTTTTTAAATGAAATAAGGTACTTTGTGTGAGAAAAGTGGAATCGATATTATATTGAAATAATTTGATCTTTTTTCACAAAGAAATACAAAACAACTCTTGTAATAGGAGAAACAGCACTTTCAATAAAGTTTAACACATTAGCTTATTAACTCACACTTCTGACAAATTTCCAAAGTAATACTTTGAGCTTGAAACCCAGACTCAGACAGCTTCCTGAAAGCTCAAATTATTTTCCTATTAATTCGCTTGGCCAATTCAGACAAATCCATCGAGGCATTGCATCTCTGCGTATTTATAGCTGTACCAGCCAGATGTGACTTCTTAGGAAAAATTCAGGTAAAATCCATAATTTTTCTCCAAATCGAGTATTCGACAAGATTCCAACATTTTAAATAATCTTCATTTGTAGCTTAAATAACCACATTTATTGTAAAATCATGAATATTGTCCCCAAATTCGATGTCTAGATCAGGAGGCATTTCTTAAGTTTGCCTAAGTATTTTACAAAATCTCTGTAAATGTCTCTCGTGTATAAGAATAACTTGTGCTGAAACGTCATTGAAGGTTGGTAACTGTACTATATTTTAGAGATTTAATACTTAGCTTTACTTCTAATTATGTATTGATTAACTAATCGCATTCAGTAAATTAAATTTGAGGAAAATGAATCATATTTATTAATATAGCTTTGAAAATCAGTTAGTTATAAGTAAATATTATGAAAATTGTTCATCAAAATTCTTACGATAAGTTTTTAAGTTTTTTACCTCATAATGAAGAAAAATGCTTTTGAAGAATTTTATTTAAAATAAGAAATTATTAAGACTCATGGAGTTATGGGTGTTTTCCCTTTGAATTAAATTTAATTAATTTTAAAGGATTATATCTTATTTTTGGTTGCTTAATTTAGCACTTACAATATTTTTATGCTAATATTCTAAGAAATAAAAAGAACGTTGTTTTAGTTTCATTTATTCCTATTTACCTTAGATGTATTTGAAAAGTTGCGGGGAAGGACAGACAAAAGGAATAATGAAAAATGAATGTTCAAATTTTAAACAGGAACATCAAAATTAGAAATAAAATATGTTTTATACTCTGTGAAGTACTTTGATTTATAGTTTTGATTTTTAATAATGTCAAATTACAAATATTTGTTTAATTTTGAAATGGGATTTCGTTCAAAAAAAACTTGAATGTTATGAATATATTTTACATACATTTCGCAATGAAAAATTGTACAGATTGCCCACATAATTATATTTCAATTCACTTAGTTGCATACTATATTTTTATTTCACAAATTCAATGTCCTTTGTTTTATATTCATGTATTTGCGATGGAATATTTATCAAAATGATATAAAACATGAAGCGTCTTTGCAAAAAATATACTATTTAGAAAATAAAATAATCTTCAAGGTACCATGACAGTTTTATTTCTGAATGCTTTATTAGTACTTAACTCATGAAGCAATCATATTTCAAATTGTTTTATATAATTATTATTATTCCTTTTGTTTCATTACAGAAAAAAAGGATATTAAATTTCAAAAATGCTTGTTTATACAAGTACATTCGGTGAACAGACAAATGTGCTTCTGTACATTAATACTGAAGTGATTCCCCGGTTTACAATAAATTTATCGTATTTGCAATCTGCAAATGTTTTGGTAGTATAACGTATAAATATGATGTATAAGTTTGAATTAATTTTGTTGCTTATTAGTACATATTTATATCAGAAAAAATTAGTTTAAATAATAGCAGTCTCATTTGGAAAACAAATTTGAAGAGATTTTATGAGAGTCTTTTGCTAAAATCATACCTAAACTTTTGACAGCCTGATGGGCAAAGCGAATGATTAGCATCTCTAAATTATGCATTTAAAAATATTTTGGATATTATAGGGTAATTTACCTTTAAGTATTATTCTAAATTTCAGCAAAAAAATAAGAAATGTTTCAACTCATTTATTAAAATGCTGTTATATCTCATAAGAAGATTAATTGTTTACTTAGAAAAGTATATTATTTTATTGAATAGAACATATCCAGTATATTTAAAAAAGTTTCAGAGAAGAATTTCAATTTAATTCAAAATTAAAATGAATGATTTTTAATAAAATTTAAAATTCTTTTCTTATAAAATTTACAGTGATATATAAATAATGTAAAATATCCAATTTTGAGAAAAATACCCAATCTAATTTTGAAAAATTGTGCATATATAAATCAAAAATTGTTTCATCTTGGATACAGTATTCAAGCCACCCTTGACAACAAAATTCGCAATTAATTATAAATGTTAAGTATAACGTTGTTTATTAGGCACAATCGCACAAAATAAATTTATTTTGGAGATATTAGTAGACAATTTACCATGAGGGTGAAAATATTTGAAATTTAAAGTTCATTATATATAATATTATTTTCACGTCTTGCAAGAATACGCAAGTAATTCCAAAATTAACGCTTTAAGAATTCATTTTGTTCTAGAAAATTATAAAGAAGAAACAAATAATATTTTTGGAAGCAAACAATTAGTTAGAACTGAAATCAAATTACTATATTTAATGAAACCTTTATTCGACTGTTGCATGAAAATTAGAGACATTGATATTTTATATTGATAGGTGTTGACATTTTTTAAATATAAGCTTTCCAAAATTACTTTTTGTTGGGTAATGCGATTTTTATTTTTTAGGTTAGAAATAGTCTTATATTATAAATGATTGAAAAAAGTCTTATTATTTTAATAAGAGCACATAAAGTAATAGACTATTTAAAAGAAAGAGTCATGGGAAGAAAAGATGATTGACAACGCAAGAGTAACGAAGAATAATTTTTAACCCAAGAGTTCTTGATGACGGATAGATGTCTCACAAATAATTATACAGCTATAAAAGTTGTTTGTGTTTTAAATTTAATAAAAGTATTTCATGAAATAAAAAAAAATAAATAAAATGTTAAATTCCTATATTAAGAAGTTCAGTCTATGTAAAACTGAATCTACAGAACCTTGCTTTCAGATGCTGCAATAAGCAAGTATGTTATTTAAAATATAAATTTTGGGGAAAAAAGTTTAATAACTGAAGGCCTCTTATAAGACATAGACTCGGAATTGTTCATAATATTATATAATATCTTTATAATATGCAATTGAAACACTCGAAGAAAATATTTCTGTTACATCTCAAGCCTTTATGAAGCATTCATACAATACAGATTACCATCTAAAATCTAAATTTTCTTCTTATGAACACGATTTCGTACCTTTATGAACTGTAAGCATTTTATAAGCTTTACCTAATAAGCCGAATATTAAAGCGAGTAATTCTTTCAATGTATTCTAAATGTAAAAATATCGATTAGATGAAAATATTGGTTTAAAAGATGAAAAGGAAGATAAAAAAATAGTAATGAAATATGCGCTAAATTATGCTCTATTAGAAATATTATATTCTAAAAAGAACTATCACTATTATACCATTTGATGAAAACATAGTTTATGACAAGCCTATACAAGGTATGTTAAGTAATACAGAAATCAAAAGATTCATTTTTAAAAGATATTAAAATATAAATTAAATCTTCATCACTTTCTTTAAACAAGTAACATCAAAGTAAACATACATATTTAAAAGACTTTACGTTTTACGCAATTTTTACGCCACTCTTTCAGATAAGACTTTTTCAAACACATATAATTTGATGAATTCAATATTTTTCACTACAGTGATTGAATTTAATTTGATAACTCTATGTTTATTATTTTGAAAGTAATTTTTGCAATTATATTTAATTTGAGATGGGATTATGTGGGTGTATTGTAATAATTTTTTTTTAAATTTCTTTTCAGAATTCCTATTTTGGGAAATGCAACAAATTAATCGACACTTATATACTGAAACCATGTTTCCTGTAATCACAGCCGAATAATGCATTTATATTTGTGAGACAGATTCGTAATATAACAACGCAAATTCCTAACTTGTAATGTAATCCCCAGAAGTATAATCCAAATAACTCTAATCCTTACTTCCAAAATCCCTAAATATCGTACTTCCATAAATCTCAAATGGACCAAACTAACCGAAAGATATTCTAAACAATATTCTAAATAATGTTCCTAAGCTCATCCACATATTAAGTATGCAACATTTGAAGCTGTATCTGAACGCGTGGAGATGGATTTAATCCAATATGTTGTAATATAAAGCATTATTATTTCTTAACTTGGTTAATCCTATTTAATATTTTGTGAGGTAATAAAGTATTCAACTATATCACGTAACAGACTATAATCAAATATTAAAGTCTATGAAAATTTGTAGTGCAGATGTTGGGATGTTGTCTAAAGAATATCACTACTAAGAGAAACTCCTATAAACTTTAGTAACATAAATAAATGAATATACATACATACATATATATATATATATATAATCCCTATTAAAAGATTAAATTATATACAGATTTTATATATAAATATATATCATAAAAATGGGCGATATTCTATTTAATTAGAACAACTTAGATTTAAAATGTAACGTTTTTGTAATATTTATAAAAACATTTGTAAAGAGAAATATCTGCGTTTCATTACATGCAATTTAAATAAGGTTGAGATTAAAGATCAAGAGACATGTTGAGCAAAGGTGTTAATTTTCAGCTTAAAATTTCGAAAAATATTTCTTATGTTTAGAAGCAAATTATATTTATAATGTTTTTACATATTTTCTTGCATAAGTACTATTTTTCCAACCAAGGACAATCCCTTGTACTTCAGTATCGGTTAAGTACCCATTTGTGAATGAAAATGTTATGTCTATATTTGAGATCTTCACGGTATTTCAAATAAGTTGTATTATCTTTCTTAATTTATTACGTTATTATTTATTCTCTACTTAAACATAAATGAGGTATAAATAGAGACACCTTTCTGTCTACAAAAGTAGTTAATTACTTTATTTAATTTCTTTTTTTTTCATATCGATAAATTGAATTATGGTACTGCCATTTTGTTTCATAACACATTTTCCTGCTTGTGCAAGTTTGGCACCAATAAAACATTGTCTAACCAGTATTTAATATGTCTTAACCAGATTCTGAATTTAAAACTGCTATATTTCATTTTCTTTTTGATTTTTCTTTATAACAATCTTTGAATTTTCAAGCAATAGTTTGTACTTTTTCTAAAAACCAGCTTATGTTTTAGCCATCATCTATAAGTTTGGTAATTAATGTGGTGTATTTGTTTCTTATTTTATTGTTTTACAATAAGTTATAACTTCTCTTACAAATTAAATTGAGTTTATATATATATATATAAAAACACATATATGTACATACTATAAGTATTAAAGTAATAATAACAGTTTTTAAATATTTTTTAAAAAAGACAAATGAGTTTATGCAACTATTGGAAATCTTTTTGTAATTAATTTTTAGGAAAGTAATTGAAATTAAATTAATATATAGTTATGTTATAACTAAAAAAAACTTCTTAATAAATCCTTCTAAATTTGTTATATTATAATAATTACTTCTAAATATAGAAATATGGATCCAAGTATTCAAGAAAGATAGCGTATCAATATGAAATTTAATAAATGACAGAACCATTATTAGATCTTCTATATATATAGGATTAAAGATGTCTTCATAATTATAACTGTGCAAAACCAATGTATCCTCATCTTTTATATTCTTGATAACATCTAAAATATTTTAATGACATTCCTTTATATATATATATATATATATATATATATATATATATATATATATATACCAAAAAAGAAGTCTCGTAATCTTAATCAATATAATTATCTGATCAGTTAAATAAATTTATTTTCTTAAAGGAATCTTGAGTCTAAAAATATTTTTAGAAAACATTACTGTTATAATTGGCCCTATAAATAGTTAAATTAAAAAATAAAGATTTCCACTCGATGTGGCCAGGATAAAAGATTTTGTTGAGTAGTTTATCTAGAATATTCAAAATATATTGTTATTAAAACATTTTTCTAGTCTAAGAAATTATCCAATGAGAGGTCCTGTTCTTTACCATTACGCAAAAAATGCTTCGAATCTTGACAGAAATTTACAACTATTATATGTACAATGTGCTAAAATTCCTCTTAAAAAATTAAAATGCTGTCAACTTTTCAACTAGCATTATTAGATTTATTAAATTTAAAAGAACACAAATATATATCTCTATATTTTCTGATTTGTTTTAAATTTTTATCACATAGCGAATCTTTCTTTTAATCATACTTTAACGTTTTTTATGCATCAACGTGTTTCCAATGTTATATTAATGAGTGTCATTTTGTTAAGGTAGAACTATTCCGATGTTTAGTTTGCAATACTCCATTTTTCCTTTCTTCAAACATTAATAAGCCTATTTAGAGAATCGCATAATTACACAGTCAAAGGAAAGAGAATCCAACAATGATGATAACCAATTAGTGTTTATTCGAGTTACGTATATTGAAATTTAATTCCTCATCTAATTTTCTTTTCAGAAGACATGCGTAAAATTGTCACTTATAACGTTTACTGTATTAATTCATTTCTTTATTTGATTGAACAAATCGGGTTCGAATGTTTGACCCATTTATAGCGCTAAAAGCTCCTCACTCCACCTAAATCTAATACCGGTTCCCTCTTTAAGCCTTCGGCTCATTAACTTTACTATTATTTTCTACCTTCCTATATAACTTCAGAATTGAGTTTTCCAGTGATTGTAAAAGCAAAACGTCGGACCTTTTCACTAACTTAAAACAATCTTATTTTCATTTTCCAAAGTCATGTTTCATTTATTCGGAGAAATTTTAAATTAAAAAAGCATCTATTAAAGTCCTTGTAGCGACCTTCCTTAAACTGCTTTCCACTTTCTCCTCTAAGCAGTGAAGCGACTAAGGACAACTTGCATATTCTCGTCTTGCCATTGAGGTGGAAATTTAGAAGGACTAAATTCTGTATGAGCGCTGTTACGCAAATTACACTATTCTGCGAGCGCACCTACAGCACAAGTATTTACAGCTATAAAGCGATTAGAACACACTCGTACAGAAACAGCAGAAAAGAGGAATTAAAATTCATCCCTCCCCTTGCCTATCCGCCTGCTGTCCTGTTGATCGGTTTTTTTTATCCTACTCCGCTTCTGGACCAGCATGGATTCACTTTTCTTCATGGATGACCAGACCGAAAGAGGACATCTCGGATCGTAAGATTTATATCTCCTGCTACTCAACTAATCACATTTCAGTGAGGCGTTTCTTGATACTAGAATCTTATTTGATGTTAATCTCGCTATTAGTTTTGTAAACATTTAAACTAACTTTATCTTTGTTACATTTTTAACGAGTGATATTATCATGCACAATACAATACTAAAAGACAAATAAATAATATTTTAAATACTGAGCGGTCCTGGATCTTTTGAAACGTTTTGATCCAAGTGAAGTATAATATATGCTTGAGCATTTTTTTACCCTTTCATCCTCTAAGTCTTAGTTGAAATAAAAATCAAGATTAGTTGCCATTTTTGAAGAAAATGTTTATTATTACATGAAACAAATAAGCATAACTATTTATATTTAAGTCTAATTTATAAAAAAATATATTGAACTAACAGCATTTCAAATATTAATGAATAGATTTCTTCAGAAAAATATCTAAAATACACTGAAAAAAGCTAGGAAGATATGAATTATTCAGTTATTCAATATAATATTTTTCGTGAAATGCAGACAATTTCCATAACATAAGAGCACATTTTATGGAAAAAACTTTAAATAAATAAAAGCTCTTATCAAAAAGTTATTTTTTCCCCACAAATATTAGAAAAAGAGAGATTTGATCACAGGGTAAAATAAAGTTAGTATATTAAAATATTTCATGAAGTTTTCATGAAAATTTAATAAGAATTTTTATTTCCCAGAATTGTGTTTAATTAATTTAAAGTAAATATATTCAAAATCTAGAAAAATTCATAACGTAGTGGAATGAACCAAGTAGGACCTTAAAAGTAATTTTGGTGATAGAGAATATTATAATGACACCCTTGAAAACTAAGAGCCCTTTGGGTAATTAAAACATAGCTTCAATTATAATTAGCATACTACAGTAGCAGAGGCTCTGTAATTAATGCGCAAGGAGTGCAGGGTCAAACACTAATTTCTCACGGGATTGCTTTGTCAGTGAGAAAGTTATCCTGATTTGTTTCGTGATGTCAACTACCTAAGTATCACCATCTTCGAGCCATTTTTCTTCTGTAAATTATTAAGTATAGATTAAATATTTCAATTTTGATTTTTCGTAGTGATAATTAAAATAACTGTACGAGATACCAAAACTTGAATGTACATTATAAAATGTTTATTTTCTTATGTTTAACGCACAAAATAGTATTATTTATATTTACGGAATTTTTTTCCTCTAATAGTAGGTATAATAATAGAAAACATTTAAATTTTTTTGTCCTGTTTTTTTAATTAAAATATCTGGATATGAAAAGAAGACGCAATTAATGTATAAAAAATTATTTGCCTTTTGATGTCAATTTCAAGAAGATGTATTTACATCTTCCTGTACTTATACTTATTAACATATTTAATAAGCTGTTCATGTATTTTACATTACATAATTTTTAATGAAAATAATTGCATTAGATATAAAATTTGCAATGCATATCATTAGAATTTGCGTTTGGGTAAGGTTTACTTATATGTTATAAACATGTACTTATGATGGAAATTTTTGGTTACAAAGAAGCCTATTACTAATTTATTTCTTATTTTAGATAAATTAAAATAATAATACAGATACCCATTACTTTGATTGAATAGCAGATGCGCGGTTGTATTACAGATATAGATAAAAAAATGCAGACTTAATTTAAGAGTCTCCACTTATTTTAAGCGGAGTAACTGCTTAATGTAAAGTATTGATCATAATATGAATTCTTGACTTTAAAAAGAGTATTATAATGGCACATAATAAAAGTTTTCAAAAAATACAGCTTTCAGCATTAAGAAATATATACAATTAGTTTTTGTTTCATAATTTATAATTTGAATGAATATATTATAAACGCATAATGCAAAAGAAAAATGCAATTTATATTTATGGATAAATATAATTTAATTATTCATAACATAATTTACTACACCGTCACAATAACGAATTTATAAATAATTAATTGATTATATGCTTTGTAAGATATTAAAATTATTACATGTTTTATTAGGCAATATGATTTTCTAAGTCACTTCATTCTTATTTACATTTATATATAATATAAATACTATCATTTAATATTTGTTCACATTTTGATTTAGTTAAATTATTTTTATTTATTCTGAAATAAGTGGTTCAATTATTCTTATAATTCCTTTCTAAGGAAGATGATAAGTGTACTAGAATTAACAGCTAAGAAAGAACCATAATATTTCTAAATAGCTTTTTTATGAAGCATTCTAAATTGAATCTCAAAGTTTAATTTTGTTCTTGGATTATATTTTATGAAGAATATATAACAAATTAAAAGAAGGAAATTTTTTAGAACTGTTACTTTTGTGGAATAAAATATTCAAGACGACTTCTGCAATTTAACCATAATATGGTTCAAGAACTCGCCTTAAATGATGATAAAAGTCTCTCCCGAGGATATCATAATTCGTAAATGTAGAAAATGATAGGAAAATTATTTGAGTTGGAAAAAAATTACTTTCTTCTAAGGTACTCGTACATGAATTTTGCAGTTAAATTAATCAACATGAACATCTGAAGCGTATAGGGACTTAAGTCATTGAAACTAATTGGACACTTAAAACCCAGGTTTTGAATTTTTCCTAATTAAGTCTTTTCGCTATGCGCGGATGCTTACGCAAATGGTTAAAAACGATGATTTAAACAGCGTGTAATCATTTCTGTAGTTCAACTTTTTTGTCTTTCTTTTTATGTGCATAGATGCGAACTCATTGCGTAGTGAACGAGTGCAATTAGCTCAAACTAATGCGACAGTAAAATCAAATTACACGTAAGAAATAAAATGAGTTACTTTAAGGGTGTAAAACAATTACATGAAATTTCTATTTCTGCAATGACTGTAAGTTTTTTTTCCTATTGTAATTGAAAACTGATGGTGAAAAAAATCAAATAGACACACTTAAACATACCTAATTTAACCATAAAAAAAAGTTCTCTGTTTTTTCATTGCTAGACAATTATTAAAATATATTTAATGGTGCAATTATTTTATGAATTCTCTTCATAGTCTTCAAGCAAATTGAAAAATGGAACTTAAAAAGAAAAGATTCTTTAAAAAAGTCATTTGCCTGTAAAATATGTATTTAAACAGCAGAAGCAATTTATTCTTTTTATAAATGTGAATAAAAATATGGTTGTTTAAAGACTTTCAAAAGAAAAAGTGAAACTGTTTATTATTTCTTCAGAAACTAATTTCGTATAACTGATTTAAATATCTACAAGTAAAATGTATACATTTTAATTATTTAGTAATTTCCCGTCATTTGGTTTTGACAAAAAGAAACTGTTAATTTTATGTAGCTGAAAATGTTTCTGACTTGACTTGGACTCTTAAGTAAGTAATGTTAATAATCTATTTCATTATGTTAGAGATATTTAGATTTTTAGTATCAAAATGAAATTGATTTTTTTATATATATTGTATTAGATTATATAATAATGCAGATGGCAAATAAAAAAATGTAAAAATACATAGACATATTGTCCTTTTTAAAGAAAGGATATGAAATTAAGTTTTGTTTTTGTAGCTTTACACACATACACACATTTAGTGTGATATTTTAATTTTGCGTCAAATATTCTCTTTCTTTCAGTAATCCTACGTTCATATATGAAAATACTTACGTAACTATGTCATAAGCTAGAGAGGAATATGGTTTCTAATTTCATATATGACAATATTTTAAAATCAGTCAATAGGAGAGGCGGATGATAATTTGCTAATCTAGTATTTAAATGATTGCTTTTATTAAAATATATCATTGCATTTCATTCAGTGATAAATCACATCTGTGTCTTAGATTGATGGTTTAGATTGAAGCAAACTCATCTGATTGAATTTGCTTGCTACTGTTTGCTTTAGATGTTCATTTATTTAAGTAGATCTTCATAGGAAAACACAAAACGATTTATCTCAAAATGTGAATTGGTAGAAAGCATATACCTACCTTGCATTCAAATAGAAAATTTATATGGAATATAATTGTGATGTCTACAACCTATTGAGAAGCAGACAAGGCTTTAAGATGTTTTTTTTTTAAGAATCGGGAAGTGTTTGTGCTCATATTTTCTGTTAAAATTACAAGCGTTAGTTATGCAAAGTGTATGGAAAACTGATGCAATAAATTTTACTATTAGTTTAATGTTTATAATAATTGATTAAATTGTGGAAGGAGAACAAACGCAATACTTGAATGCGTTAGGAACCAACCAATGTGGATAAAGTTTTATCAGGAGTCAATGCAATTGTATTACTTCTTGAAAATCTAAAATTTGTTTTACAATAATACAAGTTACAAGACTCATCTGTTGTTAATAATGCAGTCCTCTTAAATCGATACATTTCACAATATATGCCCGATTAATCTCTTGAAATCGCCACATGAAAGGATACCTAAGAAATCATTTTAGCCAGTATAAAATGAAGTATACAAAAGATAGACTCTTAGAATCACGTGAAGTTATAATTTTCAAATGATCACATCTTGATGGGGTTATTATCGTTAACAAGGGTTAGCAAAAAGGCAATGCAGTGATATTTTAACCTTAAGTAATAAAGAAGTTTGCGTGATTCGGACATTTACGTACAATAACAACATTTTCTACAATAAATTTCAATCAGTGATCGAATGAAACAATTGCCATTCATTAATTTCAACGGAATTAATTTTAAAAATTGTAAAATAAAAAATAAACATCAGATATATTTATATATATATATATATATATATATATTTATTTATATATATATATATATATATATATATATATATATATATATATAACTAATAAAATCGATGCTGTAATTGAAATTTAACTATTGATTAAAATATCAATGTCATAAAGTAAAAATAAATCAATAATAAATATAGACATATAAGTTGTTTTATGTATTCTGTTACTTTTATCAAATTTTGAAACAAGTAAAAAATACGTGCTTTATATTTTCTTTACATTATATGGAAATGTATCAAATAATGCTATAAGTATCTTAGTTAATTGCTAAAGATAGTTTCAAAACTTTATGAAAATAATGCTACTAGGGGGAAATGATATGTAATTGAGAAATCACTCAACTCTTCCTTAAAAATAATTACGAATGACAAAACTGAACTTTAAATATCCAAAGAAAATCTTCTGTTTTTGAAGTAACTTCATGAATGTTTCTAGTAAATTGGAAAAAATGGATCTGTTTTCAAACAAAGAAATATTCATTATTTTCACTAAAATGATTTTATAGTAATGCATTATAAATGATAAATGACAAATACTGCATTCTATAAACTTCAAACTTCGTGGTCTTTCTTCTTTTAAAACCATATATATGGAATATTTTTAATAATTTTATATGCTTGTCATTTTCTGTACTTCATTAAATTTCTCTGAGGTTTTTTTTGAAAATACCTGCAAAATTTTTGAAAAACACTTTCTATCTAAATAAGAAATTAAAATACGTTGTTGTCCTTTCCATCCTTTGTATAAAACAGAGAAAAATATTTCTGCAAACTCGCTGTAAAATATCAACCCTGTCTTTTACGCAAAAATATTCGGTATCACAGATTAAGTCTCCCTTTACTGAAGAAAAAGTTTATTAACGTATTCAAGGCAAGTTTTCAAAAACAGCCTTCGTCAGCAATAGTTTAATTTACATCAGTAGCGTATTGGACATAATTCTTTATGCATTTTATTTAACCTATCAAAATTTTATATTTCTCATCAAAGGCAAAGCATAATAACATTTAAAAAATTTCTTCTGCTTAATGTAAGTTAATATATATATATGATTCTAGAATCTTTTCACAAAATCTTAGAAATATCTAAGTAAAACTCAAAGTTCAGAACAACTTATACGGACTATTGAAGCAAATATTACAATTACAAATAATCTTACAAAATCATAATTTTATAAAAAGAAATCCTAAAAGATGGAAATATTTAATAGGGAAATTAAAAAAAGGTAAATATTCATATATACGAAGGAACAAGGCATATTAAGTAATATATACAATTAAAGTTTTCTTGAAACTATACATATTAACAAAAGAGAAATTAACTAAATATTATTTCGAAACCTATTAAAGTAGACAAAAATTGTCAAAAATTAGAATAATATTTTTAAATGCTATATTTGGCTTTGGATATATCTATATGGTAAAATTTGTTTTGTAGTTCACAACTATTCAACTCAGGAAAATATTTTAAGCAAAAATATTAACATGAAAATCAGTTGAACTAGAATATTTTTTATTGAATTTCATCCCAAAATCTAACTTTTGAAAGATAAGTGTCATTAAAATGTATAAATCAATTAAAAATGAATACTAATAAAATTTATTTTTGACACATATTTATCAGGCTATAAATGGGTCCACAAAAGAATTGGATAATTACATTTCAATATTGACAGAATTTCTTGTGATTTATAATTTTATCGAGATATTGGAGCTGCGAAGTTATTAAATATTAGCATTATTTTTGCCTATAAATATTGACATTATTTTTATTTACAGCGATGATTAATATAAATGTAATGTGCAGTGTTTAAATGTCGAGTTGAACACATTGGAACATTCAGAGTGATTCGTAGGGGGAAGCTTAAACAACGCGTCGCTTAAAGTTCAGCAATAGTTGTGGAAGCGTCGCATGCACCTGCTGTTTCCGGTATCACCATAGAAAAAAGTCCGGTGGATTCAAGTCTGACGAACGAGGAGGACCTTCTACGAAACCACCAAGCCAAATTATTTAGTTTCCATATTTCTTGAAAAGGTAATGTTTTACCGAGATGTATTGTGAGCAGGCGCGCCTTCGTGATGAAACCATAGATTCCTAAGATTAAACATTCCACACAGCTGATTCTCCCCAAAATCGGGTATATATTTTACTTTCTGTAGAAATTATAAGTACCATGCACCCACTAACGTGCCATCATAAGATATTAGGCTTATCAGCTTGTTATTGAAAATTGATTACAAAACTTTAATAGTAAATCGCCTTTGATGTCAATCGTTGGTAAAACATCTAGAATTTTCCAATGTGCAGTAGTGGGTATATTGCAATTTCTACATGTCAATCCGTGAAATGCATGCTTCTTCCATCCATACTATATCTGCCAAAAATGTTGACTAGACTGTATCTCAATCATGACAAAGTTACACCATACATAGCGTCGCTCGACATTCCCGTCCAGTAAAACCTGTTGAGGGGTCGGTGGGTACGGATGATCACCTAATTCACTTAGCATTTTCCAAATCTGACTTTTGGAGAAGCTACAGTGTTGAATGATCTCTCTTGTGATGATTTCAAATATGCGAGGGTGTATGCTAATACCTCATTCGATTGAACTTCCCGTCCTATCTTATCTGGCCTGCCAGATCAAGCTCAATCAGTCACACAGCCTGTATCCCTTAAGCGTTTTACATCAGTTAAGAGGTTTGATCAGAAAGATGCGGACCTGCTGGGAACTGTTGCTAATACAACCTTGTTGCTGATCTTGCCCTGTGCTTCCAAATTCACTGTATAGTAAAATCCTCTCACAATACTCAGCTTTGGAAAATCGCTCCGTGTCCATGCACATCAACAAACTGCAACCCCAAGAAAATGTCTCTTTAATAGCTGTCAATATTATCTAAAAAGAATTCAATTATTTTCATCTATGCATCTTATCACATGTTCCAAAACTACAGCAATTGTGTTACAATACAGAAAAAAAATGAATATATCTTTGAATATTAACTTTCAAAATTATTTACGTATAGAAGAAAGTTTTACTTACATGTAGAGAACCTATGAATACTGATTCTCAAATTATATCAAGACCTTACCAAGCCTGAAAACTGAGCTAAATTAGTAATGATGTTAAAAGGGACAAAATACTTCTTTTTCCATATGAAGAATAATAATTTCTAACTGTAATCAAAATGCTATCACTAATTTTAAGAATTAACCTGTCAGTTATCTAAGATTTCAACATAACTTAAGTTGAATATTAATTTTTTTTTTAAAAAAAAAAAACCCGTAAGAACTATTTATAAAAACAGAATTAATAAGTGCAAGACTATAATTTTATAAAAAGAAATTTTTAAGACATAACTAACTCAATGCCTAACTAAATAACTAAGACTAACTTAAAATGTAATATAGTAAATGTGTGTGTGTGTGTGTGTGTGTGTGTGTGTGCGTGCGTGTGTGTGTGTGTGTGTGTAGGGTTTTCAAGATTTATTTAATTCAGTAGATATTAAGGATTTAATTAATGTTAAATAATTAAAAATTATATATATATTATTTCTACACTTTATGAGAAATTTAAATTACTTAATAATATCGTCATTAGGAGAAAATTATATTGGTTGCATTGGAAAAAACTATGGACAAATTAAAGTAATCCTGAAGGCTGTCCTGATAGCATAGTTTTGCTAATATATTTTAACATTGTTATGAACGTAGTTTTCAAGACAATAATAATTCCAAGTTATTTAGACATATGGACGGTCTCATAATTTTTAGAATTAAATTCAGAACAAAAGTAACACTAGAGCTATTTTCTTCATCCTTCTTATTTAGATCTGATTGAAATTAATATGAATTCATATGAAACACATTTTGAAGATATTCATTTAAAAATTGAGAATAATATAATTATTTGTAACTTAAATAACTAGAGAGATAATTTTTGTTTCCCCATTAACAAAGTACATTTCATTGGTAGCAATTTATATATATATGTATGTAACATAATGTATATATATATATATATATATGTATGTATATAATGTATATACATATATATATATAACACATCAATCAATATTTGAGACTAACATTGAAGAACAAACATTTTTTACGCAAAATTTTTTTTGTCATCAACATAACCTGTTTGTTAATCACCATTTTGAATTGATACAATCGTTCAACGCTTTTCAATCTTTTTTTCTTTTTTTTTTCCCCAATTTTTTTTTTTTCTGCGAATCTTTTTTTTTGTTGCGAGTAATATGCGATCGGAACCTTTCTGAATCATCGGATCGTTGCTTTTTTTTATCCCTTGAAAACAATCGCAGCACCACGAAAACCTTTTCCATATGAAGGATGATAAATGCACTTCCCATTGATATCTGTGTCATCTCAGCAATCTCACAGACTTCACTTTACGATCTTTCATTATAATTTTTGTCACTTCACTCACATTTTTCCGGTGTAATGGCTTCCACAGGTCTCCCAGGCGTTCCGCGTCATTTGTTAGTACGACCGAAGACTCGGCAGACCACCGAAAAATCGTTGCTTTGATTAAGAATCCGGAGTACATTTTTAATCCATTTGTTCGCTTGCACGGTGTTTTTACCATAAAAAAAACAATGTTTTATCAGGACAGAAACTCGGTTTTTTTCCATTTTTAAACAAACTACTAAAACGACTTTACTCCCAACCTCGATAACTCAGCTGTTTCTGGTCCGATCGACTTCAAGATTTTGACACTTTTCAAGCAAAGGTTAATTATTAAGAAAGAGATACCGGGTTGATTGGGTTACTAGCGACATCTTTCTGGGTTAGTATCGAGGTTGATTGATTGATGTTTTATAATAATATATATATGTATATATATATACATATAAGATATATATATGTACTTATATATCAATACGTATATATGTATATGAATAATACAACTAAGTCTTTCTTTACAATATTAATGTATATGCATATACATATCTCCATAATATTATATAATATATTTATATGTATTATTAATATATATATACAATTATACTCACTATAATAATATATATCTCCAATATATATATATAATAATAATATATATATGTATATACTATTATAATATGTTACTATATAATGTATATATATAAACTTGTCGATTTCAATGTATATATGATATGTATTATAAATATGTAGTTTGAAATGCCAATATATGTATATGATAATATATATATATATATATAGTCCGAGGGGCAAAAGATCGTAAAAAACTTTAAGAATTTATAAAACAATAAACAAACATAAAAAAATGTTTTTCAGGTTTAGCATTGATAAATCGCTGGATTTTTTTTAAGATTGGAAAAAAAAAATTCAAAAATAGCCGACAGATGGCGCTGGTACAAAGGACTTAATTCAAAACATGTAAAAGAGACAGGCGATTATAAATTCTGATGCTCTTGATTCAGATCCAGATCTGTGATGCATGCCAACAAGTGATCAAGCATGCTGAGTGGAAAAGACAAGCTGAAAGTTGTTGTTGAAGCTATTTTATATGAACGAGGAATCTGCGACTGTTGCATTGCGCAAATTCCGTTTTCAGAAAAATGTGCAGACTGAAAAAAAGCCTTGAACAGTGGCGATTTGAGGAAACTGGATCGCTCGAGGATCGTGTAAGGTCAGGACGACCGAGTCTAAGGCAGACATTTTCGGGGCACGAAATATTAGCTTCAGAATCCTCTGTAGGGAGTAACAGTGCACGGAAAGCTGTCAGACGCTTGGCTTACCACCATAGTCCGTACTCAACATTCTTCATGAGTTCTTTATCAGTATCCATACAAATTACAGCCTCATGAATTGTTACCTTCGGATATTGTAGATAGAGAAGCATTTGCGAGATGGGCTCTCTCCAAAATTGAACAAGATTCCTCTTGGGTCTTTAACATCTAGTAGACAGATGAAGCTCATTTTTCGATCCATGGTTACGTTAATACCTTTTAATGTCGCATCTGGGTTACGTCAAATCGACGAGTGTACACAGAAAAAACACTGCATTCCCCCAAAGTCCTATGTGGTGTGAGTTCACAGATTCCTTCATCATAGAACCCCTCTTCTTTGAAACAGTGTTCAGTAAATGGGTGTAAAAAGGTGACAATAAATGCTCAGCGTTATTTAACGCTTCTGAGCGAAAAGGTTGTTCCATGTTTGCCTTGAAAAAGATTCGTTACGTATATGCAAGATGTAGCAACATGTCCCACTGCTAATCCAGTCAAGGAATTCTTGATATAGACGTTTTGGGAAGAAAGAATCATTAGTAAACGTTGCAAGTCTCCATGACCAACTCGGTCTCCAGATCTGAGACCAGCAGCCTTTTGGCTGTGGGGGTATTTAAAATCCCGGGTGTATCTATCCCGTCCCTCCAATTTGTCGGAATTGAAAGAAACGATCAGTCTAGATCTGTCATGCATACAGCCGGAGATTCTGCACTCTGCCGTTGCTGGACTTATGACACCTCTTCAATGTGTTATCCCCTGTGGTGGTGGACATATGGAACACATTATGTTATAATAAATGATTTCATAACATTATTTTTGTTATTTGAGTTCTTTTCTTTCACTCATGTACGAAACGCCACATATCGGCAATTTTTTGAAATTTTTTTTTTCTTATCTTAAAAATTCCCGTGACTTTTTGATGCTGAATCTAAAAACCATTTTTATTTTGTTCGATTTCCCTGGTCTTATAAATTTTTACAGCTTTTACGGTCTTTTTGCCCACCCGTATATATATATATATATATATATATATATATTATATGTATGTATATAATGTAATAAAAAGAAATATTTGAAATAATAAACTAAATTTGGTTTAGAAACAAAAAAAAAGTTTAAAGTTACGAAGACACCTTACAAATAATTTTTTAGCTTACAGATCAAGTACAAGAAAAATAATAA
The DNA here is from genome assembly GCA_019974015.1 of Nephila pilipes. Lineage (NCBI taxonomy): Eukaryota > Metazoa > Arthropoda > Arachnida > Araneae > Nephilidae > Nephila > Nephila pilipes. The sequence continues at coordinate 42,507 of BMAW01106588.1, forward strand.
ATTTTTATCTTCCGAAAACCTATAACAAAAGAAACAGAGAAATATACCGAATAAATCAATTACGAAAGATATTAATGTACTTGGGAAAACACGAAACAATTAAAGAATGTCAAGAAAATAAAATTTAAGTCATGAATAAGTAAAAACCTTGGCATGGAAAACAAAGGAAGTTAAACCTAAAGAAAATGAAATATAAATTTACAAATTTTGAATCTGGCTTTTAAAGATTAGTGATAAACAATGTTTTATAGTTAACCGATAATTCCAATAGAAAAATGTTATACGTTATTTTAGAAATTTCATTAAATTGAAAGGAAATCAATTGCATAAGCAATATATATATATATATATATATATATATGTGTGTGTGTGTGTACAAAGAGATATATACTCAATCTATACTTAATGAGAATAGAAAATGAACAATTCAAAAAGTAAGTGGAACAGATTAAAAATTATTATGAAAATTAATATAGGATACCTTACATAGTAACAAAATATAGTAAATATCTTGCTTACGAATCACAATTCTACCTCTCAAACTACAGCCGAAATTGTTGCACGGCCCTCTACCAGAGAGAAAGTGTACGAATGCAAGAAAAATTGCAAAGTCGTTAAGACGAAAATTAAACTGAAATGGGAAGTAAGAAAATAAAGAAAAAGATTGAAACAGAATATAAGCCAGAGATAGCATTATTATTTTTTTAGATTACTCTTAATAAAACTCAAAGAGAATTCTGCTTGCAGTTAAGAAATTTTAAACTTATCTATTTATTATATTCTGCTTTAATGAACTAATTCATAAGGTTATTTTATGAATTTTAAAGTAAACCAAAAACATTTTATCATACACATTTGAACGAATTTTATTTTATTTTTTTAAGTTTTTTTTTTTAATTCATGTATTAAATTTTGATTAAAATTAGCTTGCAAAAAAATTAAACACTACTGATACAAAAATAAGAAAGGCTGAACATTCGTATTAATATATTTTTGAAAAAATATATCAACAATACATATATAAACATTTTAAAACTAGTATAATTAAAAACATTATCTTCATAAAATTGTAAAATAATTACTTGCAGAACCACATTGTGGTATATCTTGTTTATCTTTATTTATATATTTAATTGTTAAAAATTTTATAATTTCTCTTTTAAAACTCACGTAATGAGCAATCAATTTTTTTTACATGCAAGCACCTTTTTCATGTTAAATTTCTTATAAGTAACTTTTAGAACATTTATAGGATACTGAATACTAGGAAAATCAAAATGATCTTCAAAATCATAACTATATATAAAACAAATCTGCTATTTTGAAACATTTTTAATTATAACAATTCTATTTTTATTAATTGCAGCACACTTCAGCATATCTATAATATTTTAAACAATTTTTGTAACTTTTTCCTGCAAGAAAAATATATCTATTCAAACCATTAGATATATCAATCATTTTACTTTAATCAAATTATCTAATATTTTAAATATATTTAATGTATTGAAAGAACTTGAAATTTTAATATTTTTAGTCAAATCAAATTTAATATTATATGTGATCTTTACAGACTATTATACAAATAACTAATATCGTTTAGAGGATTGAATTCTTTCTTCTATTGCATAAACTATGCTTCATAATAAAATAACTCCTATTATAAGATAATAAATATTTAATGGTAACTTAGACGGCTCAAAACATACTTCTATATGAAGTAAGATAATTTTCTTTTATTTTTAAAAGATTTTATAACAAGGAAGCTATTATAAAATTCCGTATTCTCTCAAACAAACAATTGGCGTTCACTGAATTTAATTTACAAATAAATTAAGCATTAATTTGATGAGTCCCAAAATCTTTAATCAAAATTATGAAAAAATATTTTAATATTTATAATTTTCGATATCAATTACGTAAGGGAGATACAACTTTCCTATTATTAACATACATTATCAATTTATGTGATACACAAATTAATAAAACCCAAGTAAATTCATTACCAAAAGACATGCAACGTATTTGAAAATTAGCTCTACTCTAATGCGTAAATTTAAGATATATTTTTATAATTTTAATATAATTAAAATAAGAGAAATAAAAGGGTTGGGAATGAGAAATAGCACCGAAAAAATGAAGTTGCATTTTATGTTTGAAGATAAAAAAATATAGTAAGCTGATCAATTTATTCAAAGTAACTTTTTTGTTTATACTATGAATAAATAAGATAAATATTTTATTACACTATTTTTCCTACGTCTCTTGACAGGCAGTCAACTGTAAGCTAATTTCATCCTTTTCTTGTAAGAAAGGCTCCAATCTTTGTCCCGAAAGTAAATGAGGTTTCTTTTTAAATAAATATAGTTGAAGTCTAATTCTTTGGAAAACTCAATTCCCTTGAAATTTAGCCTCAAAAAATAATAAATAGAGTGAACAATGACATCAAATAGTTAGAACAATGATAGATGTTAAGTTTTTTGTGATTTATGTAAGTCTTTTTCAATACATTTGTCAAATATGCTTCCACTGAAACAAATATAAATATAACAAGACTAAAGTTATACATTAAGCAATTATGTTTGTCAAACAGGGTATAACTTTCGACACATAGCACTTTAGGTTCCAATATATTTATCACTTTTAGTCTCTGAACGTCACATACAATTAGATTTGATTCTATTATAAATAATTTTAATTCAAATTTCCTATAAATCACACATTCATACCATGATATCGAATATTTATTTTGACTGAATAGTTTCAGTTAAGGTTCATCACAATTCATTTAAAATAAATTCATTTCAAACAAAATTATAAATATTTTCAAACCTTAAATTTTTCATTTAAATAATGATTTTTGTAATTATTACTAAACACTTATTTTCAGATTTGCTTATTTTTATTCATAAGAAGTATATAAAAATTTTCCATAGTAAATTTGCGAAAGATTTGATTGAAGAGTGTAAATGTAAATATTAATTTATGGTCTTATTTATAAAATATATTTATTTATCTCTTTCTTCAAATAACCACTAGTTTCAAAAGCAATTTTTAAGAAAATTGTATAGGTGTATGTAAGACGAATTTTCTCTTTTTAAAATCAGCAAATTATTTTTTTCTACACTGTCTTAGAATTTGATTTATTTCTATTCATTCTATTATTATCAGCAGAATAACTTTGAAATTAGCATAAATCATGCATTGGTTAATAAATTTAATCAAATTTTTGAATAAAAACCATAAGATCAGCTTAACTTGTCATTGAATTTGACAATATAAACCAAATCACATTAATGCGATTTCTCGTTTGATTAATTTCATTTTCTCCTGTCATTACATTGATTTCAATCAAGCCTACTTAGAAACTGTTAGTATAATTTAAATAAATTAAGTACATAAACCAAAATAATTAATCCTTCTATTATTTATAATTTTTATACACGGCAAATGGTGAAAGTAAATGGCAAAATTACAATCAAAAAGAATTTAAATGAAACGTTTGCAAAATATTGATGAATATTGTACATTATTTTTAATATATAAATTGTATTAAATACATGTCTACTCTAACACATATTGAAATGTAAGTTTTCGTATAAAGAATAAGATGTTATTGTAATTATTAATTTCAATTTAGTATTAGCCATCGTAACTCGTTCAACGTGAAAGAATTATTTTTTACATCGTTTGTCATTAGGTAAAATTTCAAAGCCATTGTTCAGAATTGACTACACATTTGTAACGTATTTAATTATTTATTAACTGGGTGCAATATTTAAAATAAGTTCCTCCCAGAAATGTGTTACCTATATTAAAAATTTTCATTTCAGTTTTTAAACGTGACAAATTTAGCGTTATTTTGAAAAAAATTCATCATTTATCTATTTCTGTATATTGGATTACCTAGGACAGAGACAAAAATTTGGTGTTTTCAAATTAGAGATCATGATGAATTTACATCGCTTTTTTTTTGATAATAACCAAAAATTGAATAGATGTAACAAATAAGCAACTGAAACAGAATCGGGTTTTTCTGTTTTTTACTCGTTTAAAGGATAAAAAAGAAAGCTTTAGTTTTAGTAAATTGGTATATTTCATCTCACTTAATGTAGAATAAGAAATGTCTCGTTAAATTTTATTTCCTCATCAAATATGGTCATATTAATAAAGGTATTACTCTTCCTTAAATAAAGGTTTCTCTATTAATCGCATGAAAATAGTAGCTAGATTACTTTATTCAAATGGAAGTGCTTTAACTTACAGACTCTTCTCAGATTTTCAAATCTATTATTGAAGTATAAAAGAATTATATTCCAAAAATAAGACATTAATAAAAACAAATTAAAAATATAAACTATTGATATTATTAAGAGTTACAATTAACAGATATTGATTGATTAGAACAAATTTCAATTTTAACAAAATTTCTATTTAGTTAAAATTAAAATTTGAACAGTACATCATAGATTCAAAGTAGCGTTATTCCTCAATTCCTTCATAATATTAAGCATCACATTAAGCGTCTTGAAAGAAGATGTTTCAAATCGTTACACCCGGCTATTCAGCAGTTATTAGCCATTTTCCTGTGATAATGCATGATGTGGATTACTCGCTGAAGAGATAAGGAATACAAATGAAGCTGTTACTATTGGGGGTCACATATTATTATCTTCGGAAACAGGACAATGCCCAAAGGATATTTAAAAATGCTTAATTGCATTCAGTTTACTCAGATTAGTAGCTATTCGCATTAGATAGCGTACTAGTAGGATCATTATTAATAAATGCTAACATATATTATTCATAGAGTTGTCAATATTCCGAAAACAGTTTTATGAAATATATAAGTTTATTATTAAGCTTTTAGCTAGTTAGATTATAATTTAAACATGTTGATATAAGCAGTTTGCTGAATGTTTCCCAGATCATAAATAAAAATTTATTTTAATGCAGAAAGAACTATTTCATAATATGAATGAACAAAAGCATTTGAAAAGTTTTTAACAAAAATAGTTAATAAAGACATAAAATTATACTGATATTTAAAACACTTTTTCAAACCATTTTTTCTTCTTTCTGTGATATTGAGAAGAAAACATTTAATTATATTCTTTATTACTTAAAAATTGAAATTTACTCCGTATTTTTATCGAGCTCAATAGAAAATTAAAATTTTTATGCTTTGAAAGTAATGGAAAAAATACCACGTTATGGAAGAAAAAGAGAGTGTAGTTTTTACTTTCTTTTGGTAATCACACTTCGTATTGAAAAGTACTAGGTATATACTTCACATTTGAAATATAGATAAAAATATTAATGATTCTGCTTACATGTTATACAAATTAATTTTAAGAGATTATAATTCCCGATTTCTTAACATTCTTTATTAAAATTATTAGCTATTATCTAATATTTTATGCCGATAACAATGCTGAAATTAAATCAAATTCATACTAGTATCAGTCTGAACTATCAATGTTCTCCTTCTTAACGCCTTAGCAATTTTTTTTCTGTTATATTTTGCTATAAAGTAAGCATAGTATTGATACACAATTTCTTATTCCAATCGATTATATAAATAGAAATCAGCAATCAAAATCATTATAGGCATTGAATTCATAAGCTTATAATAATTTTTCGAGTAAGAAATTGCATTTTTACTTGAAAGTTGGCCTTCTTCTTGGAGTAATTGGCAAGCTGAAAAGAACACTTTACAAAAACAGATGTTAGGAAAAAGGAAGAATTTTTATTTTAATTACATTTGATAATCTTTTAGAATTCAGCAATAGCATGGTAAATTTTAAAATATAGAGAAACGCACAATCCATCTGTTTCCTCATCACCAGAAAAGTCCGATAGCTAACTTTCATAACTACCAGAATCATTTAGAGAAATTCCAGCTTTGGTATTGTATCAAAGAGTGAATCTATCTTCTATATTATGAACCGCTCATTTTCATTCAATCTCTTATTTTAATTCCTAATTAGAAAGGAATATTATTTGCGGCGTGTGATACATTACATTGAGGAAAACAAAATTTGAGTTTCTCCTCATGTAAAAAAAATATCAAAATCTGACCTAGAAATTGTTTTAAACTTATTTTGCAATCTTACTTTACTGGAAACTCAGTGCCAGCTGTCAGAAAAAGTGCAATTTAAAGAAGTAAAAAAATACGGTTCTGAGGATTTGTGGTAGCGTACCATTCAAGCTTGCCGTCACTCTATTACTATGAGAATGAGACGGCCATTCTGGCAAAGCAAGCCAACTGAAGTTATTAAAGTCGAAATGAACTCAAAATCCTTTTGCTACCGTTATTTAAAGTAGCACTGGAAAGCAAGCAGAGAGAGACGAATTCCCGAGGTAATTGCCCAGTTCTCTCTTCTATTTTGGACTTTCTTCTTTTTTGTTATTTTATTAGTAGTCAACTTATATGCTTTCCTACATTTAAGCTTCTTTTAAATATTTTTAATAAGCTTTTGTTGTTGTTAGAGTGTGTGGTTGCCGATCTTCTTGTGTATAGTTTAAATATCTTCTGTATAAGAATCTGTTAGGATCATGTCCACAATGGTGACAACCATAAAGTAAAATCAGTGGATTAGTTTAGAAAAATATGTTGCCCGAAGGGCATTCAGAAAAATTGGAAGATCTATTTTCAAACTCCTTCATGGCGTTCGGGTAAAATTGGGAATGGGTTAAAACTGTATTAAAAATGTACGTCAATACTATGTCATAATTATATCAGAAACGTAGGATCCAATTATTATTTTTCTTTCAAATTGTAGTTCCTGAAAAGTTTTAATAAATATTTTTGTCCATGTGATTGTTACTTATTTTTCTGTTATATTTTGTAAATCTGTTTACTAAGAAATTTTGTGAACCTTATATGTAATGGTTCAGTTGTTTTCATATAATTCTAAATTCTCAGAAACCAGTGAAATGTAGCATTAACATTTCTGCAAGAGATGTAGGGAAGTTCTTCTATTAATTCCTACATTAATTTGATTTTCGTAGAGAAATATGATCCAGAAGAAATATTACGCTATAACTATACATTATGAACATTCTGGTAGAGTAAAATTTCGCAGAAATGTTAGATAGTAGTCGGAAATAGCTATGATTAGTTTCTAGCCCATTTACCAATGTTATACATACGGTTATCTCTCTAACACATTTAACTCATAGATAAAGGGTTGACTATCTAATATGTCCATTTTTATTCTATTGAAAGATTATTTATCTAACACGTTCGCTTAGCTGGCAGATATGATAGGATAATACATGTGATCTTTTTGTATTTTCCAGTTTTCTATTTTCCAATTATATATATATATATATTGTTCAAAAAAATTCAAAACATATTATAACTTCCGAGTTTGGAAGATTTTTTTGCATTAATTTGGAAGAATTCGATATACTTTCAGAAGGAATTACGATTAAAACTTTAGGCAACATCATTTTTTAAGATTCTGGCGAATGATTCTATAATTATATTGGTCCATTTCTATGCTTCAATTTTATAAGAAATTTCAGTTTGTGGTAAATTATGAGCGTATATAACATATAATTCTTCCTAAAATAATATGCAAAAATACCAAATCTCTTATTTGATTAACCTAAAAGAGAAAATTTCATCAGAAATTAATCGAATATTCAAAGCAATGATTTCATATATTTGGGCAAAATATTTTCGCATGTAGCGTTGTTCTACATTACTCAAGTAATAATGAAAATTATCTAAATTTTAAATTTTGTCATACTTATTTATGAATATTTTAGATTAAACTGCAATATACGAAATAGCCTTTAACTAAGTGCATTAAACCTATTTAACATCCTAAATGTTATTTTTCATTTTATTAATATTTCTTGAAACTTCACATCGCACTTTAAATACTGTCTAAGACATAAAACCCTGCTCGCCATAAAAATGCAGTCCCATTGTGACAAAAATAAATGAGTGAGACGATTAAAAATAGAAATCAAAGTGATTTAAATTTCATAATTATTGGTTTATTTATTTTATAGTTCGACTTGAAGAAGGCTAAGGGAGGTAGTTAATTAGGATTTGTTTCCATCCGTAATCTGGATAAAAACTGTCATCAAACGTGGCATAAGCTGATTAAGTTCCCGAATCTTATTCTGCGGGATTGTTAGCCAAATTCTTTACAACTGTTTTGCTAAGCCGGTTAATTTCTTAAATGGTTTCAAGAGCTTTCCCATCAAACCTCAAGTTACTTCAATGAGGAGAGAGATCATATAAACTATCTGATAAAGGTAGATTTTAGTACGCCTGAAGTTATTTCATGGAAAAATGTACCGAAAAATTATTACGTAACACTGTGCTATAAAAATGCCACAATTTACTCCGAAAGCCGTGAGGTTGTCGAATGAAACGGCAATCTAAACAATGACGATCCTTTGTGCTAGATTAAGATCCGGATATATATACACGATCCTGAAAGACTGAGAGGCATTTGTGCTGGCCATCTGGATAAAGATGGAAATAGTATATATCACTAAAGACTATTGGTCTCCGCTAGAGAAATTCCAAGTTGTTGGTCGGCACGTGCTCAGATTCCGTTATCTCAGAACATTTGTCAATAGTTTTGTCACTAACCCTTGATCAGATCACTCTTCGAATTATTGATAATGACGATTTCAGTATTACAGTTAAATGTTTTGACTTTGATAAGTGATATCTTTGTATTTCCAGTCTACTTTGGTCCTAGGTTAACTGCAGCGGTTCTGACAGTAAAATAATGCATGATTGCATATGCCATACCTTGCTGTGAGTTACCTTCAAGCATACTGAACTCTTCTTTGGTCCATTAAACTCCTCAATCTCTTCTTTATAGAAATATGAAGGCAGCTACAACCCTCTAAGAAAGTTGATGATTCACTTTCTAACAATTAAAATCCGGAATGAATTATTTACATACTCTGAAATTATAATTGTTTTATTTCTAACATATACATATTTATCTTATCCCTCCATTTTTGTTATAACGGGACATATACTTTACGGTGCTTCAGTTTTTAGTTTAGATTGCATTTTTTAGTAAAATTATGTCTATCAAAATAATGTGTTTAATCGATTGGTGCATTAAAGTTCTTTTATACTTAAAATATTGTATTCAAGTTCTTCCAGTACTGTATTCAAGTTCTACTGTATTTAAGTACTTCAAATACCCTAATGACTATTTTAAAATATGAGAAGTGATTAGATGTTGTTACTAGTAACGAAAGATTTGCAGTGTTATACTGAGTTCATGATATTACGCACTCTAGAAAAATCTAGAACCATTTACAAATTGTCGATTATATTAAGTTTGGAAAGCCCTAAAAATTGCGGATATGTTCATGAGAAGCTTGGTTACTGTAACATTTGGTGCAGATTGGAAAATATTTGATTCCCTTCGAGTAAGTCAGAAAATTGACTTTGTCTGTGAAGTATGCTCCGACCTGCTACACCGAAAGGTCAGAGAACCTCATGGATGAATGACATTATATTACTGGTGCAATTGTAAGGTTTTTCAAGTGACTCTGCTTTTACATTTCAATTGAGAATATCGTTCTAAAAACGTTAAGGAGACTGGTAGAACTGGAAATACGCGCGCACTCCTCTTACGTAATGTCCAAAATCCCATTGTTTGAGAGATCGTTATGAAAAGTTATCTACTATTGGTGAAATTCTCGAGACAATAAAAACAATTTCAACCTATTTAAAGTAGCCCCCCTCCTCATATAGCCCCACCCTCTATGCTGAATGGATAAAGGTTGAATATAACTTTGCTGTCAGATGAAATTCAGATTTCTTCTCTGCTAGAGATTGATAGACCCAAAATTAGACCATTATCTATGAAAATTAGTTTGCTTCGAATAACTGAGCAGCAGTCCATATTCCTTCTATGAATCTATAAGAAAGTTTAAATATCACTTCCGCAAACAGGCCTTGTCATTTTTGTTTGAGCAGTGTCTAAGAATGTCAATAATGCTTTGAAGAGCTGGATAAGTAGGAAGTAGGAAGATTTGAATTCTTGTACAGTTGTGTAAGGAGATTAGCATGGAAGAAAACTTTGTAAAACCCTGCCATGGATCAAGCCATTGTGATAGATAGTAAAGTTCCATAGTATTGAAAATCAAACTGTTAGCACTACTTTATAGGACAGACCAAATATAGGACGGACAGCTTATCTGTAGCGTCTAGTTATTACACTATTCCTTAAAGAAAGCAGTTGTTCAAATTTTGAGGCAGTTGAAAGCAATTGTTCAAATTTCACAAATGTGCCGAATTTATTGAAGTGCTTTACTAGACTTGAGCTTCCCCCAAGGCAAATGGGTGCCAGGCAGCCTCAAAAAGAAGTATGTAGTTCAGACACATGTTATAAAAATCAGTAATTAAATGAACTGCGCGCAACTGGTTACTTTTTAATTTCTTTGAATTAGTATTAAAGGTATAGCACTAAACTGGAAAATAAAATAGATCTGATAAACATGATATAAGGATTTCAGAGAAACAGTTAGTTTCCCAATCATGCCCATATATATATATAATAAGAGGCTATGGCGTTCACTGCATTTTAGTACTAGATGGGATGGTCTGTATGTTTGTTGCTAGTTATTTTAGCATCCAATATAAAGCCTGAGTATTTTAGATGTTTTTAAGCACGAAAAGACTATCAATTAATGAAAACATAAGGTAGATAATAATAAAATTTTCAATGGATCGGAGAAACCGAAAATAGAGTTGGATGCATTAGAACTCAACTTGTGGGTTTTTTCAAGGTTCCACACGTTATCAAGGAAAAGATTAATATTAGTATATTGTTTCTCTAAATTATTACCTGAGTTCCAGAAAACAATATAATTCACAAGAAAGCCAATTTCTCACCTATTAGAAATATCCTATTGATTCAAGCTCATAATTTTCAACCAATTTTTATCAAATTTGAGATTAATCTTCTTAAAAGGACTAAAAAACACAGCAAAAAATTATTTTTCAAGAAAATAAAAAAATATTTTTATTTTTATTGCTTATTATAATGGACATCGGGTCTTAGTCTTGTAAAAAAAAATTTACTAATAAACAAAAAAGGACATAGATAGTTATTTTAATTAATAGAAATTCAAAATGTAGCTTTACTTCAGAGCTTACAAATGAAAATAAAATAATCTTAATCTTATAATTTATGAAAAATGTTACAACTTTTAGAAATTTTATTGCACATACATACTAAATTTAAGTGATAATGGTTGACTTTGTTTAAGTGATAATGGTTGATTTAAGTTATATAAAATAATTATTTTGCACAATTAAACATAAATATATATTACATTTCCCACATATTATTTTAATTATACTTGTACAACCTTCATTATTACATCTTACAGAATTCTTAATATCCATCATTTTCGGAACATGTTTGATTTGTTATTTCTTTTGAGAAGTGGACATCATAATCAATTCAAGTCTTGCATGTTGGTTTCTTCATCACAAGAATTTGTCAAATCAGAGGGTATCAGAAGTTGTTTCACAATTATAGTTTTAAAATCTAAAAATTCTAAAATTTGCATGCACATACCACAAACATTTGATTTTGGATCTACTCTCATTAAGTTACAAGCATTCATAACCCTGAGATCAAAGAAATGAAGAATTGTTTTGACTGACCATTTCTTTGTGCGTGTCTAATTCTATAATAACTAGTCATTCTATCAACCAAAACAATTCCGCTCATGTTTATATTATATATATATATATATATATATATATATATATATATATATATATATATATATATATATATATATATATATATATATATATATATATATATTTAGTGCTGCTGGTCTTGACACTTAAGTATATTCTTTACTTCAGTGATCAACGTTTACATTTATCTAGTTGCTTTACTCCAAGTTTGGAAGAGCATAACAATGCAGCTTTTTTTTATCGTACCATTTTACGATGCATATTTCCTCATACCGACGCAATGACATATCAGACGAACCTTTTTCCATTTATTACACTTTGTCTTTTGTATCACTAATAGAAGGCTCATTATTCTCACTTGAACTATATTCATATAATATTTCATTTGATATGAAAATTTCATGCTCTTTGCCGCTATCTGTTTCTTCATCTTCATCACTAACATCAATGTCTGACACATCACCATTCATTATTACATCTAAAACTTTTCCTGCATCTTTTTTAGCATCTAAATAACGTGAATTTTCAAGTTACTCTAATAGAAATAAAGCAAAAAAAAAATGTATGACTAAGTAGAAAACCACAAATTATTTTAAATTATTAGTATAGTAATTTTTATTTAAAATTAAAATTTTAATTTCTTATTCACATTTAAATTAAAAATAAAGGGCGGGTGTTTTCTTTTCATCCATGCTTAAAAATTTTCATAATTAATTACTAGTGAAAATTTATTTCTAAAAACGTACAATTGATTCAGAAATTTTTATTTTAGCAAAATCACATATTATGTAAGCTGACTTAATATAAAATGTACTTGAATTACTGAAATCGTAGGTGTAAGTTCTGTATTTAATTTGGACAATTGGGGCCAATCTCAATATATATTATATAAGCATACCTTTCTAAAAATAAGTGTAATTTTTTCAGTTAACATAGGAAGGTCCATTATATAATTTAACCAACAAATTTAGTTTTTGAGCATTTAATTACTTTCTGGTTTAAAAAAATTATGTATTACTTCTGTATGGCAAAAAATGAACTGAACTAGTGTACTTAGCTTCAATCGCCTTTCTTCTTTTGAAGCCATTTTGAAATGATAATTCAACGAACATCTTTCAGCTTATTTAAAAAATTGGTTGTATTGACAGCAGCACCAGAAGATTCATTATAATGAACTATGGGATTTTTGGACTTAAATGATTTATTTTACATACAAAAAACAAAAGTCCATTAATATGGAGACTGACTCTAATGAGGATAAACTTTTGATCTCAAAAATGAACTGGGGGTTAGAGATGGACACGAGAATGTGTCCTGAAGAGTTTTCTGACTTAAATGAAGCTTTTGCGATTAGAAATTATTAAATCTAATTGCGATAAGTATATTCCCTAAAAAACACATACCAGGACAAGAGTTCGCCCCCCCCAATTTTAAAAAAACCACAGTGTAGCAATAAAAGAATCTTTTAATATAGTATTCAATTATTTCCAAGACCTATCAAAATCTAAGGAAGACCACTGAGTGATTAGGAAAGTAGATCACTGTTGTGTGTATCTCTAAGCCCCAGTCTAAAGTTAAAGCACTTAATCTGTGGAGTTGTAACCTTCTTTAAAACTAAATTTTTTTTCTTCTGTAGAATATTATAAGAATTCAAATCAAATATAAGTCTTTAAAATCATTTTCTTCATAACCATATCAGCAATATAGATAAATGCAATGAACCTGGATCTTTCAGGTAAGCTAGCTTATTTACTTTATAGGGATAATGGTTAACCTTGTCTACACTCGGGTAGCCACCCCTAATTCCATGATTCATTTATAATGAACGAGAACCTTTCTCTCACTGGACCTACATGATGATCTAACATCTGCCACTGTAAGCCACCAAGTCCAGAAGATTTATATGAATTAGAATCTGAAAGCATAGCTTCTGGATTGTGCATTCAAAAAAAAAAAGCAAATCCCACCTTGTGAACTGTGAAAGCTATGAACAATATTATAAGCTTTCTTCTTTCGTCTGTCTCCGTTAGAGAAACAAAATTTGCTAATTTTCTTATAAAGAAAAATCTAGTAGGTTAGCAGCTTGCTTTTATCCTGAATTATACGTTTGTATTAAATCGTGATAAATGTTTCTTCTTGTGCATTTTGCATATGCTTTATACCAGGTTCCACAATTTACTATCTGATTGTTTTGAATCAAGTTTGGAATAAATTTAATCCAATTTATTTATCTTATTTTGATACTAAGTCTTCTTGATATCACAGCAACGATTTGTTTAGCTTAATTCTAGACAAATTGCCGTTAATAATGGCCAGATTCCTGACAAGATATTTTCTCACCTCCACTAAACGGTGTAACATGTGGGATTTATGAGTATATTATGGATTTTTATTCTTTATGTTTCCCCTAGAAATGATATTTTATTATCGTTAATGATTATCTTCCTTAGGGTAAATCAAACAGAAAAGATTATAAAGAAAAGTGCATTATTATTTCATGTAATTGATACTCAAATATGTGTAATGATTGAAGTACATAAACAGATTGTGTTACAATCTACTTATATACTTAATAGTAAACATTAATTAAAAATACTGAAATATTAATTCAAAAACTTAACAGTGTAAAAACAGACAATATACCACAGCACATACACAGCATTTATCCAGTCAAACGCTGTCACCTGGGCACTTCCCCAACTCAAGCATCCAAACGGATTCTTCTCCTCTGTGACTATACATTGCTGTGTACCCTTGGTCGTCTCTTTCCCTCTCCAACCTTTGCCGATGTCAACGCAATTCTTGTATTATCATTTGATGGCATTCCTAGTATGTGTCCAATACCAACGTCATTTTTTTAAAATTTGGACGGAAGTAGGTTTGGTAGATATTTTACTACACAATTCCAAATTCTAAATGCAATCTTGCCAGTATATCTTAAGAATATTTTTGTGGCACACAGTTCGAAAGACATTTCATTTCTATTCTTGTAATTTAAAAAGTTTTCATGCCTCTCCTCCGTAAAGAAGGATCGCTAATACTGTAGCATTGAATATGTGTAATTTGAGTTTAGTGCTTATATTTGAGGCTTTCCAGAGTTTATACATTGTTCTGAAGGAATATTAGCCTTTTCTAATTCTGGGTTTTATCCCTTTTTATCTATTGTAACTCTAAGTTATAAGAAACTGTCTGTCTCTTCACCTTTGATTTGTTTTATTAGAAGTGAATCTTTACTTTATAATTTATTTTCTTTACTTTTGTTTTGTCTCTAGTTATTTTCAAATCCACATGTTCTGTAATATACTCCAATATCTATGTCTGTCTCTTCATATCAACAAAACTTAAGGACAATAAAAGAATATCAACAGCGAAGTCAAGATATTCTAATGCGGAATTGAAATATATGCGTATTTCTGTTCTTTGATATTTTAAAGTGTGTTTCATTATCCAGTCTATCAGAATTATGAAACTCATTCCAGATAGAATACTTACCTGCTTCACTGCAGTGTTGATATGAAATGCCTAAGATGCCATTTACTATTACTTGTGTTCTACTCTTTCTCTCATACAGATTTCTTCTAATAGCAATTAATTTTTCAGTGAATCCATAGAAGCTAAAAATTTTCCAAAGGCTGTATCTGATTATAATGTCAAATGCTTTCTTAATATCCATAAAATTCAATTTAGTTCAATACATTGATCAAGAACTATCCTTAGTTATTTTGAGTTACTCTTAAGCATTTTATGAAATATTTGGTTCATTTCCCCCTCAAACTGGTTATTTTTTTAAAATTTTAAAGATTTAGAATACACTACTTGACACAGAAAACACAAAAGTATGGCAGAATGCATAGAATGTGATAAAGAGTCATATATATTCAAATAATGCATAAATAAATGAGTGGTATCATTTACAAGAAAGTAATTTCAATACTGAGATGAAAATGCAGTGGGATAAATAGGAAGTGTGACTATATATCGCTGCGTTAGGAGTAGAAACCCTAAAAGTACATCTTCACTTAGTGTGTGTATAGTTTTCTGAGAGTTGAAAGCTTTTATGCTTTTAATCACCACCCATAGTTCGTCCTCCATTTGAGGTTGAGGGGGGATCAATTAATGATGGTCAATCACAACTCATATATCCATGTGCGTCCATGTGTTATTCTGCTGAAAAATGTAGTTGTGTACGGCTGAATGTAAGACAGGACAGCCGGCTGCAGCACCTCTTCAATGTATCGTGGTGCTTCAATGCACCTCTGATGTGCAGGAAGTGTGACATGGTTTTGTTTCTGATGGCATTCGTAAAAGAAACAGACCCGAGACTCACCACTGGACATCACATCTTGCCATTCAGCCGTTTAGCTAATTTGATTCCAACATTATTGTAGTTTTTCACGTTATTGGGTTGATGTTAATAGAATCTTCATAAAGGACTGCTTGTGATGAAGCAGATTTCGGCAAATTGTCGTAAAACTGTTCTTTCATATATTGGCATCTGACGTTTCCTGCAAACACAAGAATAGTTGATTGTGAGGCCACCACCATATTTCTTCGGATGCATCGATCCCCTCATTCTGGTGTACCTTTAGGATGACCTGGTATTTTGCAACAGTCATATTTCATTATTTGAGCCATCTGGCACAAACTCTATACATAGACACATCTATGTGCTCTTCAGCAGCAATATGATGCTAAGAACAATACGCTATACGCAAGCTTACATTTTGACTTCTCGTATTTACATTATCCAAATGCTAGAACTGGCAGTAGTTTCGTTCATACAGAAATCTCTAAGCCCCCGTATATTTTCTGGGATGTTGATTATCCCCAAAGTCTGGACTCTCAAAGTGAAAGGGAGTAGCGATTTTGATTCATCACCAATTTCTGTCTCTTTTGTGCTGAGTTATAACCCCAGGATCAACCTTCATTTCAAATAATCTGCATAACTTGTTTGACTCTGTAGACCCCCAAAGTTTGAACATTTATGCGGCTGCATTTCCCTGGTATTAAATATTCTACGTTGGGTAGTGTATAAGCTTTTAGAAGAATACTTAATATCTTAATATTAGTATAAAATATGTATTTTATATTA
>BMAW01106588.1:72762-84326 GCA_019974015.1 Nephila pilipes
TCTTTCTAGAGTACTAACCTTTGCTTGAAACGTGTCAAAATTTTAAGTCGATCGGACCAGAAACAGCTGAGTTATCGAGGTTGGAGTAAAGTCGTTTTGTAGTTTGTTTAAAAAATGGAAAAAACCGAGTTTCGTGTTCTGATAAAACATTGTTTTTAATGGGTAAAAACACCGTGCAAGCGAAACAATGGATTGAAAAATGTTACCCGGACTCTTGTCCATCAAAAGCAACTATTTGTCGGTGGTTTGCCGAGTTTAAACGTGGTCGTACCGACACAAATGACGCGGAACGCTCGGGTAGACCTGTGGAAGCCATTACACCGGAAAATGTGAGTGAAGTGACAAAAATTATAATGAAAGATCGTAAAGTGAAGCTCCGTGAGATTGCTGAGATGACACAGATATCATATGGAAGTGTATTTACTAACCTTCATGAAAAATTGAGCATGAAAAAGGTTTTTTCCAAGTGGGTGCCGCGATTGCTTTCGATGGAACAAAAACAGCAACGAGTCGATGATTCAGAAAGCTGTTTATCGCTATTTACTCGCAACAAAAAAGATTTCTTGCGTCGTTACGTGACCATGGACGAAACATGGATACATCACTACACTCCAGAGTCGAAGCGGCAGTCATCTGAGTGGCGCACAGCTGGCGAAAGCCGTCCGAAAACACAGAGATCAATTTTCAGAGATTAAGAGATCAATTTTCTTCCATTTTATTTATTCCATCAATTGACAAAATCTTACAATAAATAAATAATTTCCCTTTCATTATCTAGATGTAAGTTTCATGAAATCTATATCCAGCAACTGTGAATTAGTGTTTCTGCTTAATTATGGTAAACTTCTTTATTTTAATTAGAAACGGATATAGGAATCTTTAAATCGATATAATCAACTCATTAATTCTGGACTAAATATAGGGAGAATTATATGAGTATGTTTAGTGATGAAACTTTTTATTTAAATTGGAAGCAATAATTCAGCAGATTTAGAAGAAAAATGTTTGAGGAAATCTCAAAAAGATTTGGGCATGATAGCTAGTTAACAAAAAAAAACTTGGAATTCAAAGCCAGGGAGCATAAAATTTTGTTGTTCCCAATAAAATATTTTTTAACATTTACTTCCTTAATTTTCTCAGAAACGTAACTTTTAAAAATGATATAGGAAAACAAACCTTTCGTAAAGAAACAATATTTTATGTGTAATTTTTGTAATGATTTATGCAATGCCTTAAATGATAATAATTGTTAGGTAAATATAATACAAAGATTTCTAGTAAATTTTTAATGTATTACATCGACAGACTACTGTAAGTGCTTTACATCCAGAATCACGTATTAAATTGTAAGATTTACAAAAATATTTGTCAACAGTTAACATTTACGTGATATATTTGTCAACAATTAAAAGTAATTTGAAACCATTAAGGTCTTTAAAATTTAGTATTGTATACAGTATATGTTAATACTCTATTCAAAGAAATAGTTCATCAAAATATCCGTTAAAACAATACAATAATCAAAACTTTTACATCTGAATATATAAAACAAAATATGGAAATAAAAGTGCGAAATAAATCATATAATTGATGTTATGTATTATAATATTTTAATGAAAGTGTACTGAGATAAATTATCCTTAGTCCATAATTTAACTGATATGCTTCGTTATCTGATATTAAAATGATCTTTTAAAATGAAATACTTTTATTTTTTAAATAATAGATTACTCATTTTTATGTCAGAAATCTTAAGAGATAAAAATAATAGGAGATTTTAAAATTTCTCAGATTTTTTTCCTAATGCTATGCATAGGAAATAAATTTGAAATTGTTGAACCTTCTCGTCGTTTACTTTTATTTATCTAATTATCTAATGGATGAGCTCATTTATTTTAAAATAATCGTTCCCAGAAAAATTTGAAATGTAATATATTTAATGTAAATTAAAATATATCATCATTTCTATTCATTCTCCGCATATAAGAAAGACGACCGCAAACTTACTTTGGAGACCTGTTATTTACGTGAAATTTTCAATTACACAACTTACGTCTTTTGTGCCTAGAGAGCTCGTTAAGAAACATACTTAAAGCGAGTTTCTTAACCGTGGCTTCCTTTAGCAATACTTTAAATTACATCATTAACACGGAGGCTTAGGGTCGGTAATGCACATTTAGATAAGCTTTTTTATACATGTTGAGATCGTGTAGCCTTTTTCTCCCAAAGGCTGCGCTCTGCGTGATTTAGAGATAGCGAATTTGCTTACAAAATGTTAATCAGGTAGGAGAAAAAATAAAAGTTAATAAAAATTGTTGGAAAAGTGTTTTAATTATGTAGAAGAAATATGCCTTTCTCAGCAAGGATGCTTGTAAATAATATATTTCAATATTTAACGTGATGGTTTTGTATTATTATTCATTATTTATTCTTTTTACATTCTTAGTATTGATCGTTAAAATTATGTAGATTTCTTTGGAAAGTCAGGAACGTGTTACATTTAGATAGGTCTCCTAAATGTTGGATATATACGCGTTAAAAAAAAAACTTGCAGAAACTAATTTTTTATTTGCTTGAAAATGCTTAGCATTTCAAAAGAATTTCATCACTTAACGATATTATTAAAATTTTGATAAAACTAAAGTGTTTTTTTTATTCCTTCATGAAAACATAAAATGTTTTCATGAAGGAATAAAATGAAAACATAAAATTGTAAATCTTTTAAATTTGTTTAAAACAACATTTGCTCCCTTAATGTTTGTTAATAAAGTTTTTACAGATAATTTTGGTTGGTATAGGTATATATGAAAAAAACAAACCAATCATGTTCTTCATTTAGGGAATGAATATAAACAAATGAGAAATCATGAAATGAAAACGAAACGATACAAATAAAATCAGAGTATTTTCAGTTACTTGGATTGTTTTGTTTCAAAATTTGTAGTATTCAAAGGTACGGTCAATACAGCAATGAATAAAGTGAAAGGTTTATATTCATAATTTTTCTTTTTATTACCTCTATTTAAGTACAATATATTAAGTACTGTTTTTAAAAAAAATATTTAAAAAAGAGAAAGGCATGCACTACTTTTGAATGAGATTGTACTTTAAAAACTAAATTTATTAATCGGATTTTTTGTTTATTTCATGACAGTTATGTTGGTTGGCATTCATGTCAGTTTAAAGCCTCAGAAGAACTATTGGCTACAAACCTCACAATTTCGGATGAATAATCAAGTAATGAGGGTGGCAATTGAACTGATAGTTTACTCTTCTAATTTTGACATTTCTACAGAACTTCCCTGCTTAGCTGAGTTAAACGTGCCAAAAACATTCTTTGCTAATCAATATGTTCAAGTTTTAATAATCAGTTGGCTCAATTTCAACATTAGTTCAATTTGAACAACAACTAAGTTCTAGGCACAGTTTAGCAAAGAATAGATTTAGCCACCCAAAGTGCGCTTTTTTAATAATTATTATTAAATAACTCAATTAAATGTAAGAATTAAAGTAAACGATGGAATATAGAGAAATGGGCAATATTAAACTTTTCTAATATTAAAGTTAAAGGAAACGATAAATTATTACATATATATTTAAGCTAATTTTTTTAAATATATTTAAGCTATCGGTGGTTTTGGTCGAGTCGTAAGTTCGAACCTTGATGCCACTAAAGACCCACCATGTATCCAGGGATGATACACGTCAAATATGCTGAGGCTCACAGTCATCTCGTTAGCATCGTGTGGAAGTCAGGAGAGGGAGGTTTCAGCTCAGGTGTCGTACCTGACACTTGATCGGGGTTTAAAATTACGAATTCCGTCGCCAATAACCCTGGTGTTGCTTCTAGTGCAACGTTAATAAAACCAAACTAAATGCTTAACTCATAAGACATAAGCATATTAAAGCTATCACAATACTAGCTACAAGTTAACGAATTACTATCTATCAAACGTTATTTGAAAATTCATAAATTAATATTTTCTTTCAAAATAATAATAATGCGATGAAATCTCATAAAGATAAAAAGAAATGAAAATAAACTTGACTCAACGCATTTTTATACAAAATGTTTATGTCATCCCATTTTTATCCACTTGTGCACAACACAAATATTTTCTTTAAATAAACGAAAGCATTCCATTAGCATGCATGATTCTAGCATAAAATGAATCAGAATATGCAAAGCTTTCAGTACTATGCAGATGTATAAATGGTTTCCTATATAAACTGCTAGAATGATAACATGTGCACTTTTAAATGTACACTCTTTCCTCACTACCAAAATAATGTAAGCGATTCCTCAAGATTCTCTTAAATAATGATTTAAGCAAAAGCTGTTTGTTCTCATTCATTGTTAAAAGATAAAAGTTTAAATTAAGAAACATTTCTTTTAAATAACTATTTATTTCTTAAATTTTAATACGCATTCTACGTAAGCAATGAAAAGCCTGAAATAAATATAATTTGGTCATTTTGAAAAAGCTGTAGTTTCCACACAATCCAAATTGGATCACAACATTTTCCCACATAATCTGTGCTTGCTCATTTTCAAGCAGAAATAGAAATAAAAAGATCATTACACTCATACACACACACTCACAAATTTTTACGTCACTTCGGAAGTATATGTTACATTATCATGTATTGTTATCCTTTACTGTCTTTTTAATATTTTTCTGAATAATGGCACAGTGTGTCTTATAAATAATCCTCATTAATTTCTTAAGTATATGTTTAAGAACTTAAAATTAAGTTATTTCATACTTAGTTTTGTCATTCTAGACAATAATTATATGAAATTTTGGAACTTTGTTGTGTGAAATATTTTGATTACACCGATGTACATAAAGTTTAAAAAACATTTAATGGACATCCGATCAATGAATATTGTTTGAAACATTTTGAAACGTAGAGTTAGTGAAAAGTTAAAACTTTAAAACTAACATATGAAAAAAAATACAAACCAAAACTAACATATGAATCAATTCCATATTTGTTTCCTCACCATTTAATGGATGATAGCATCCAATGGTAACAAAAATTGATAGCCTTAATGATGACACCAGTCTTCAAATGCAAGTACTATTTGAATCACCTTTGTATAATCGTTAGCTTGGTGATTAAATTCTAAGATTTTAATCCAAATTTGAGATTAAATTTATAAGAGGAATGTTTCTCAGTACAACGGCTTTTCCAAGATCCCTAAATTTCTTCCTTAGTTTCTGTATCAAGTTTATATCAGCAGATTTTACTGGTCACTTATGCGCTCATTGGCTTCTCTTTCAAATAATTCGTTAACGAGTCTTGTTGTTTATATACAAGCATAATAAGCCATAAGTAAAGTATCAAATACTCATACATATCTGAAATGTTTCACATAAGGCTCTAGGACATCATTCCGATATTTTTGTCTAGTCTCAGATCCTGTGTTCAAAACATTTAGGCTGATGCATCCATTGATCAGTACTCCTTCTCATCCCATCCATCTACCTTATCGAAAGAGTTACATTTCACAATGTTCAAAAGAAAATTTTGCTTTCCAGGCTCTCTCAAGATATAAAAGCTGTAGAATAAGACGTTAAGTTAAACCTCGACTTATTAATAAAGAGAATATTGATGAACAGGTTTTCATTCCTTCCAGTTCTAATGTTATTTGTACCAATTACAGATATCATTTTTTTTGAAGATAATGAAACACTTACCCTAGATTTTCTGGCACAAAGGCATTTTTTTCTTAAGCCTCCTGGATGCAGTTCGACGATATAGTGGCAAACTTTGAATTCAACTGTCTAACAGTAGACTTTCTGTTCCGACAGAAAGTTGCAGAAATATATCGATCTTGAGGAATAGTTGTTATACTCCTACACTCTCTTTTTATCCAAGATACTTTAGAACAATTCTAGAGTTCTGAAATTGTTTTCACAGCACAGAGACAGTTTTTCTTGAAATATTACACATTTCCCTGCTTCAACGAATGTCTGCCTTGTTTCAAAGTGGTGAATAATTTACCTTTTTACAGATTTTTCTAAATAATTACTTCGGAATCCTAACAAACCGTTTTGAGTCCTTAAAAACTAAATTCAAACTCTGCATTGTAGAAATTCACTGAGATATTCACTTTCAGTAAATATCTAGATTCAACTTTGGATGATATAAAGCATTGATTTACTTATGATATAACATTTGATTACTTTTTATTGGATATTGCTAATTATCCTTCACTCATCGTCTGCAAAATTGGATCGTATCTATTTAACAATACTTGGTATGTATAGATAATTTCAAACAGCAAAGTTAATGAATTAATTAATTACCATGCAGAAAGTTTAAATTATTCATAAAAATCGGATTAAACATAATAATATGTAGAAAAGGAAGGAATGTCTATATTAAACCATAAAATTTCGCGAATTTCTTTTACGCTTTTAGATAATATCCTTGTTCAAAAATATTTGTTCATACAAATGATAATTATTAGACTTTGGCATTTTTAAGGTTTATTACATTCACATTCATTTATACCGAACAGTTTGGAGGATAAAAGCAATTAATCGGATTATTAAAGACTGTAGAATATATTACTAGTTTAAAATGAATTGACATTGCTTTATTTCAATTAATTAGGTTTTCTTTAATTCAAATACTGAATCTAATTCAGAACAACAATTTATTTAATTTAAATTTCAATATTTTCAAAAATCTCACATCCTCAAAATAATTTTTTTATCTAAGCAAATGTTAATTTGGTAATTTATTTGAAAATATAGATGAATATAATTAAAGATACTCGTAAATTCTAGATAAAAAATTTCCTTAAAAATAGGTTTCATTAATAACTTTATTTTATTCAGTCTGTTCTTGTTATTAGGAAGGTTGCAATACCCATGTATAATACCCACTAAATTTTCATTCCTACTTTCTACGTATCTGTAATATTCTTCCTTCAGATCTCAAACGAGACATTCATAATTTTAACACAAATCCGATATTTTTGATTCATTAATACATTAACTGTCAAAATAGTAGTTATGATAATTATAATTAATTGTATTACTATGTATAAAATGTATTTAATTTAATTTAATAAATTTAAAAATTAATTTAGATGATTAATTAATAAATTAAGGGAGAATAAATAGTGTGATATTTTTAAGAAATTTGGTTTTAAAGTATATGTCCAAGAATTGAAATCACATATACATACAATGCCTGAGTAACTGTTCATCAAGAAAAATAAACGCTGAAATTTAAATTAAATCTAGAATGCATTTTGGATTTTCATTTCTTAAGTCTTGTAAATTAAAATAAATACCTTGTGGTTTAAAATGCATTCTTAAGTACAATTTACATTATAAGATCTATTTAAGTATATTATACGAAATAAAAGAGTTATGATTGGGATTAATTTTAATGAGACGACTTTATAGAAAATCAGGTTTTTTATATATATTCAAAAACCCAAACGTAATGTAATATATTTACATTTAGCACAAAATGAAAAATTGAAAAAAATCATAGCTTTCTAAAATAAAGTATATAACAAAAATATTGACCAAGGAATATTTCATCTCGTAAGAGTTTGCAGGTAGGTAGCTTGAAATAATTTTGTATTTGTTACTTTTCTGTTGAATTTTAACAATGAGTGAACAATTCTACAGCATTTGAAAACTTTTAATGGAAAATAAATCCCTTAAAATCATAAACTAATTCTTTTTTTTATAAAAATATGCATTAATACACATACACACACGCATGTATATATACACACACACGCATATATATATATGCACAAACACACACACACACACATATATATATATATATATATATATATATATATATATTCTTTATTAATATTATTTTTATTTTTTTTAAAAAAAATTTTAGTATTTTTATTGGCTATGAATTTTAATTTATCTCTTTTATTTCTCTTTATACTTTTTTTAATTTTATTATTTTCGTTTGAACAAAAAAGTTTTTAAATCTTCTTGGTGACACGTTTTTAATTTAGTTTTCGATCTCTTATACATTTTTTAAATTATGTTGTTTATTAGCTAATATTTGGCTTCTTAAACTTGTTAAATATTATTCTTTTAATATCTTTTCTATAATTTTTTGGTAATTTTAAGCAAATATTTTTTTTCTTTTTCTTTAAAAATCTAATGAATATTTACTTGTATGGATTCATTTAAAATTTAATCAGTTTTAATTTTGGTATTAAATACTTTCGTGGAATAGAGTAAGTATGTATTCGAAAAAAAATCATGTAGTGTCTTAGAAGTTCTATAAAGTATTTTAATACTAATATTTTTTTACGGTTCATTGAAGTTTGTATTGGATTTGATAGTTAATTTCTTTCTGCATTTTTTTTTGTTGTCCTTAAAAATTGATAACTTTTTTTTTTGGTGATATGTCATTCATAATTATTTTATATTACATTTTTTATAATATTTACCCTTTTCATTAATTTTTGATTTAATTGATAATTACCTCCTTATTGATATTTTTAATTGGTTTTATAATATTTTAGATCTTCAGATATGTGTAATTTGGTTTTTAGAAGTTAAATTAAAGATGAGTACTATGTTTACCATTTTTATGGTTCATTTTCTCAATTAGCTAATTTTTCTGTGGACATACTCTTTTTTATAATATAATTTACAAAAAATAATGATTTTATCAGTAATTACCGGTAAAAATACATTTTATTCCAATCCAAAGTATGAAAAAACATTAATTACATTATTTCTATTTTTTTAAATTTTGCTCTTCTATCACTTTGCCTTATTTCAAACAGTTTGGTTCAGTAATAGTTTGTTTTGAATATGTCGAGTTAAAATCCTAGATTGTTCAATTATTTAAGTAAATGTTTATATCATTTGCATAAATCTTAATTTATTTTTTAATGATTTTCTTAAATATTTAGTTTTTCTTAAATAATGTGGGATATTCTTTAGTGTGCTTTTAGTGTGTTTTTAGATAATGCTTTAGTGTGAGATATTCTTAGGTTATTACATGTTGTGATTTGTACTGTTTATGTTTGGTTTATATATATATATGCATTATTATGTGTTTTTATATTATTTTAGAAAGGGTTTCATTATGATACAATTTTGTTCCTAATTTCAAACAAAAGAGCACAACAAATTTATTCCAAATAATTGTATGGAAACATATTAATTTCGAAATACAATGTTGAAGTAATGTTAGATAAATACACAATTCATTTTTTTAAAATCAAATAGTAAGACCAAATTAGACAATAACTTTAAAAATATTGCTTAAAATATAATAATGATTTTTAAATGTCCCTGGAACAAAAAGAATTACTGAAGTAGAAAGGAAATTTATTATTAGAATTTCCCAGAAATAACATATTTGGTAACAGTAATTAGTTTTAATATTTCAGAATTTTCATATCTTATAATTCTATGTTTTAAATCAAAATGATTGAAATATCTGAATTAAGCATTTTAGTATAGATTTTGATGGAATCCATTTTGTTATGCTTCACAAAATAAAAGTGGGAAATGAAAGTGGGTTAAGTACAAATGTGACCTTTAGGAGTAATATAAGCTATTGTACCTCAAGAAAAGTATTCTGTCTTACGCCTTTCTAATGACTAAAGCAATTTGAAAGCTCCCACAATGAAGTTGGAAACATTTATGCTTATATTTTATCCACTGTATAATCTATCCAACTTTTCTTTGATTAGATAATTGCTTTTTTTTGTACAGTTTAAACAAAAAAAGTAAAAGAGAAGGGAATTTTTTTACACCTTACTATTCATCTTTCATTACTTAAGATGAGGTCAAGTAATTTGACATTCCATGTTAATTTGAAAGATGATTTTTAAATACATTTTAAAACATTTACTTTCAAAAGCAATATATGATTTTTGCATCTCTATCTTTCTTATTTTAATATTTCCTAAATTAAGTTTTTGAAGCTTAAGTGTTTCATAGTGCTCAATTCAACGCCATTTCATTGAAAATTTAAGTATACTATCAGAAGTTTTATTTTTTTCATGGACTATGTATTGTACAAAAATGAAAAAAAATGTTCTCAAATATTCTTTCTTTCCCTTGCAATATGATATTAATGAAAAGACCTAAATCCATATTAGCACTTTCAAAATAAATTTTAGTAAAAATGTTTCAGGAACCGTTTTATTCCATTAATAACCGTAATAATTAATTCTGTTTTATATAGAAGAAACATATGAGTCCTATTTTCGCCTTTTTATATGTTGAAAGAAGGATAATTCTAGGTTAGTTATTATAAAGCAATTGTTTTAACATTATGGCATATTCATATGATAACTAGAGTATTTAAATCGAATTTTGGTGTGGCATTTATTACATTTTTATGATTCTATCAACAGAAAAGTATTTGATGAAATCAAAATAGACTTAAAATAAAGTAGTTATAATGGACTTTTTTTGTAAATAAATTCTCTAAAAATTTGCTTCCGTTCAGTGTTATGATTTAGTCTATTTTATGTACCTTACATATACTGTAGATTTATTAATTAAACTGTATCAAACATTACCAATAAGCGTTTAGAAAGAAGATGTTTCTCCTGTCATTATACCCGGTACATGTGTAGATTTCTCACTAACGATAAAGAAAACAAATAAATTTGTAATCAAATAATCTAATCTTTTCAAACAGAGTAGTATCGAAAGAACGTTTAAAAAAATCGATTTGATCTGTAGTACTTATTTCAATCTGATTATTCGCAGTCAGTCATAGCAATTAATTTAATGCTTTGATCTTATGAAACACATTTGCAAAATACAAGCAAGAATAAATTTTTGAAATACTCGAGATTATTTCTAAATTATCACATTTGTGTCAATACGTAGATTCAAATATATTGAAAAAAAAGGACTTCTTTTTAGTATATCTCAATAGCTGTTTTGACTCAATATTAGTTTATTTGGACTGTAATTGTGTGTATTTACTTACAGTCAGTCATTTACAGAAATTCATAATTAAATTTTTAAAACAAAAAAGAGAGAACTCTATTGATATATTCACACAAACCTATTATCTCTATTTCTGAAACTTAATTGTCTATGATTGGGTGTATTTAAATTTAAATAGACATATTGTAAAAATAAAAAGAAAAGAAGTAAATATTTTATAATTAAATACAATGTATTAAGAACTTTTGATATATTTATTTTGGTAAACGTATTACAAAAGAGAAACACATTTACTGTTATCAGGTTTGCAATAAGGTAATGTAAAATGAAAAAAAACTGATCTCTACGTTAAAGTAACAAACGTTTATTTAGATTCTATACATACAATTTCTAAGACCCTATTATGAGATTTCTTAACAGACTTTACGAAACTTCTTGAGTTTGGCTGTTTCATGAATTAAATTACTAAGTGTCTAGGATAGGGATTTAAACTATACGACGGAGACTAAGAATTTTATAGTTCTTTTTACTTAAACAAACTGCTTAAATCTCTCAGCTTGAGAGATATAACTAAAGTAAGTTACTTCTTTAAGAGCATGTTATGAGTTAAATGCAAGTAGGGAAATAAAT